>BSBM01003759.1:0-53876 GCA_027924585.1 Larix kaempferi | reverse complement strand
GTTTACTAAGCCGTACTAGGTGGGGTAGATCTGGTCAATTTATATGGCCTAAGCCGCGGCAACCCCAATGTGGTCCACTGGTTCCTCACTTAGTCATACCCAGTAATCATCCATTGCACAACCCATTTTTAGTTATTCTCGGAGCAGTGCGTAACGACTTGGGCTCGTTACTGGAAGCATCGATGTCTTGCATCTTGCTAGGTGGAGATCGATGGATTCCTACCGTGATGTCATTCTAGCACTGCACCTCGTGAAGTACACGCATTATATATATATATTTATTTATATATATAATAGAATGCACATCGGATTAATTTGTTATCGGAGTTAGTAGCTTGTGCCTTCTAGTATGTCCTATAGTACTTAGAGGCTCGAACTCGCATCGCCCCCAGGATATCCCCGGTCGTACTTACCAACTTATATGATCATCCCAAATTTTGTAACCCTGCTCGAGAGCTTTTTTAATATAAACCCCAGGCCTTTTAGCAAACTACACATACAAAAGAGAGGTCCAACAGGAACGAGCCCACACCAGAATCATCATCTAGAGGGGCCATGTCCGGAAAATAAGGCTACGCATACCTTCTTTTGAAGCCGCGAAATTTATATTTCTATTTTTTTTTACGCTCCACATCCTAAAGTAAATTACCCAAATCCTAAAGTAAATCAGACATATTATAAGTACAGTAGCCATAGCCCATATGGTAAAAGCAGCATCCAGAGCGGTTAGAGCTAAAATGGAAGCTGTGAAGGCTACCATAGCTACAGCCTCGTTCGCAGAATAAAAAGCAAATTTGATATCCAAGTCCCCGAGTCCAAGAAACAGACCCCTATATTAAGTGAAATTCATAGCGTGTAAAAGCAGCAAGCCCCTAATTTATAGTATATAGACCCGATACAATAATAAAAGCAGCTACAAAGAGAAAGGTTAAAGCTGCTACGTCCAATGAGTAAAACATGGGTGAAAATGTCAAATGGGCATAGCAAGCGGGATCTAAGAAAGATAAAAGGCTGCTCCCTAATAAATCTGTGCCTATAAAAAGCAAACCACCATATTAAGTGAAATTAATTAGGTAAATAAAAAAACTATATGTTACATAGAATTAACCATTTCTCCACTCACTCGTGAGAGTGATCCCCCTTATTAGCCCCGGTTATTACGGTTCCGAAAAAAATCCCAGTGCGTATAGTTTGGTACCAATTAGGCATCAATTTAGATATTCCTGGTATCGTTAGGATCTGTATAGAGTTAATTCTACGCAGTCGGTGAAGGTTAGTTTGGTCATAGAGACTGGGATCAGTCCTTGGGCTTTGACTAATGTATCCATGTTGTTTGTTCAGTTTCGCACCTTACTAAATCTTTTAACCTAATTGGATTCTCCCGTTATACGTAGCCATCTCAGGTGCTTGTTACGTTTATGAGCCATTGGACCAGGGTGATGAGATGGGATCTTTTTGCATGTGTCCACCTAATAAGACTGTTAAATGAGACCCAATTCCCTAGTCACGCGCTCCGTTCCGCCCTTAAATGTTCGTTGAGTTAAAAAGGTTGGGATGCTACAACGCCCCGGTTCCCTAATAGACAGACTTACAATAGTAGTTTCTTACATGTATACACCAGCTTCATGTAGGGGGAATTCCCAGATAAGACTTAACAAATAAGAAATTACCAACATACAAAGCCAGGTTCACAGAGGATAAATTATCAGATCATGTGAAAATATAGCAATATTTTCCCGCATATTGTACGCCAGTTTTCTGTAGGATAAATTCCCCATTGGCAGATCCAAATCGAGTTGATCGAGATCGATAGCCAGTTAAAGGTCCAGCAGCAGTTGATTAGGTTGAGTTAGTTGAGTAAGCAGTTTAATATTAATAATACCTAGTTGGAGTTTAAGTAGCAGTTCCTTATCCATAAGCATCATAGTAGACAGCATCTTATATGGAAGACCCAAAGCTAGCACTAGCAGCACTAGTAGCTTCAGTAGTATATTTAGCACTAGTTTAAGCCGTTAATCGAGACTGAAAAGCAAAGATAGCTACAAAGCCATACGTAGCAGACCCAGTTGCTTACCTTTCTCCACTGGTACCACCAGCAAAGCTATAAGCGAAGGCACAGGGTACAGAGGCAGAGGTAGAGCCAGTAGCAGCTTATCCTAAACCAACAGTCCCATATGAAAATAGCATAACCAGATAAAGCAGTAGTTCCAAGACGAGCAGTTCCATACCCAGACACAGAAGCAAGGGTAGCCGGAGCATAACCAGTAAAAGCATAATTATTACCAGGATAATTCCCATCAGCGCTAGTTGAAGAAGCATAATTCCCAGCATTATGTGGACAGGGCTTCCATAATAAGTTGAAGGAGCATAATTCCCAATAGTTCCAGTGTTAGAACCCACACCAGTTGAACCAACATTTCAATCAGAAGTTGAAGGAGCTTTATTCCCAGGATCATTTATAGCAACACCAATTGAACCAGGATCATTCCCCTCCGCAGTTCCCAGAGCATCCTCAGGAGCAGTTGAACAAACAGCATTACCCGTAGCAGTTTCAAGAACATTCCCGGCATCAGCATTCGAAGAAGTAGGCCCAACATAATTCCTAGCAGCAGTTGAACCATAAGCGGTTCTATCATAAGTTTCAATAAATTCCCAGCATCCCCAGGGAGTACCAGTCCGGGCATCATAATTATTCTGCCTTAAAGAGCAGCCTTAGTCTAAGCATTTCCAGCAGTTAAAGGAGCATTAGTTGAACTAGGATCATAAGAAGTAGAAAGTGGAGTAGCACCGGAAGAATTTAGAGAATTCCCATCAGTCAAAGCAGCATCAAAACAATAAGAAGCAGCAGTATCAGAATTTCCAGCATAACCAGTTTAACCAACATAATTCCCATCATTCCAAAGAGAATTCCCAGCAGTTTCAGGAGCATAAGTACCAAGAGAATTCCCGGCATCATAAGTCCCAGGAGCACCAGTTGAAAGAGCATTTGAAGGAGCATTCCCATCAGCATCAGTAGTTGAATAAGCTGAACCATAAGCATTACCAGTATAACCAGCCTCATCATTATTTCCAGCATTTCCATAAGCTGAAGAGGCAAGCATTCCCAGGAGCACCAGTCCGGGCATCATAAGTATCCCTTGTGGTTCTTAGAAGAGGGAGGTGAGGTTGCCGGAGAAATGAAAATGCTATTTTATGAGAGGAAGTGAAAGAAGGTTGCCGAGATTATATCCTAAAACTTATCTCTATTAATTGTCCTTCCCCTCGTACCTCAGGAAAGTCCCCTCCGGGTCGTTTATTTAATAAATGGCTAATTCTATCTATCTTAATTATCCTTTTTAGAAGTAAATGGCTAATTATATCTAGGTAGATTGGACGTTTCAAGAGTAAATGGAGTGTTTATATATAGAAATTGGACGTTTCAAGAGTAAATGGAGTGTTTATATATAGAAATTGGACGTTTCAAGAGTAAAAGGCTAAATTGGACGTTTATTAGTTAAATTACTAATGTTATCTATATTCATTGGACGTTTATTAGGTAAATGCCTAAATTGGACGTTTATTAGTTAAATGGCTAATATCTCTCCATGTCTTGTCCTTTTTGTACAGAGGATGTAGCATCTCTGACATAGCTCCGTTGTATGCAAGGTCATATTTGAACGGAGTTGTAACTGGTTTTTCTACTTACATCTCCGTGCAGCTTACCAATGTTCATATATGATGGTGCCATAGAGAAGTGTTAACCTACCAGCATTTCTACTATACAGGTTACTATATGATGTTGCCATGGATGGAGAAGTCCTGGCCAAAGCAGCCCATGCACAACACCACTTGATTTCGTCTGATTTGATGAGGTTTTGGCTATAAATGAAACCTCTTTAGTTAGTTGGCCCCTTTTTCTCTGATCGTTTCTCTCTGGCTGGTATGCCCTTGCATCTAGTTTCAAGCGCATATCTAAGTTTTGCACTTGTACTCGCATTTCTACATGGTTCATATACGATATCACATGGCCCATAGAGAAGTTGAACTTGGACTCGGAGAAGACCCTAGCTAGCTGATAAACCTGGCCTGCAGAAGACCTTGCCATAGCAGTCGGATCTATTACAACCTCTGACTATACGAGCTTGCATATAGAAGTTTTAACATATGATGATTGCATAGAGACTATGATATCGGCATAGAGCCTTTTACTTGTTACTTGCCATGAACAGAGAACAATAGATCTCTTTAACATATGATGTTGCCATCTCTACTCTACCTGAACCTATCTTCCTGAGCTCCAGCGAATAAGCTATAGGTTTTAGTGTGTGTGCCCATCCGAACAAAACAAAGAATAAGAAATCTGGGTCTAATTCCACTACTATATGATCTCACATATCTACGTGGTTCATAGCCATGAAGCTAATCAATGTTCCAATATAATATCGTCATCTCTACGTGTGCACCTTTAAATAACCACCTCCTTGACAGAAGGTCATTGCCGGCGCCATAGCCAGTCTCATTGACAGGAAGTTCTCATTGATAGCCGGTCATTGTCAACCGGTCTTTGACAGAGGCTCTTTGACAGAGGGTCTTAGCTGCACATATCCAAAGCCCACATAGCTGAACATAGCCAGTCATAGCCATAAGGTCATTGCCCGTCATCATTGCTAATAGCTCTACTAATTACTCTAGCCATAATATCATTGCCTTTTTCATTGCATGAAGTTATAGTCAATGTATTAATGAAGCTCTGGTCACAATGCAGCTACAACTCTGGTCGGTGCATGAACGAAGCTCTAGTCGTCCGTGTGCCAATTAGTACGTGCCAATTAGTCATCCAGGAGTCGATGCCTTCTTGTATGTTTGCGAACCGATGGATGGAGGATGCCTTCTTGTAATTGCTTCTATGTTTGCTGTTACGCTACGTGCCCCATGTCCCCACCAGACGAGATAGTAGTGATTGAGTTCTTCCTAGTTTCCAACATACCCGGAAAGATTCTTTTTCCCAAGTAGCCAGCAGATGGAATATTGATTGATTGACGATGGACTACCAAGTTGGGTAGCAGGCACTAAGTTTTATAAAAAGAATATTGGAATACCTCCCCTTCCTACGTCAGGAGAGCGACTCCGTCCTTCTCATTTGCTGTTGTTTTGCCTCTCCCTTATGGTCGAGCAGCTCCGCAACCTTACTAAAAACCTCGTTTTAGGAGGGCCAACTATATATAGCCGGAGTAAAAAATATGACTACTCATCATGGGTACTCAAATGAACTTTTTATTCCCCTAATATTGGAGCGAAGCCGCTTGTCCTTCATAGGGCAAGGATTTTAAGAAACTTTCTCTATGGATCGCCCGGGATTTATTCAATTAAAGAGACATAACTTTGCTTGAGCTTGGTTGGATCATACTGTTTTCCCTTCTTTATGGAGGAATGCTTACGCGGGTTGATGAATAAGGAACGTGGTGGCGAACCAACTCCACGAACTGATAGGCAGGACATAGTCTTATCCCCTTGCCCCTTGAGGTTGCCTTACCAATAATAAAACAGGTTACTGCAGGTTAGCTTACACTAGCAGTGAGCTGAGGCAGTCAGTTTGTCAGTTAGTTATGAGTTCGTAGATTCCTATGTGAGGCTTACACATCCAGCATAAGGCCTGTGGGATGGGGGGATTTGTCAATTGCTCCATGAGTACGTGGGAAGAAGGGTTCTACCGAATGGTTGGTTTTTCGGTTGGAGCCGAAAGAACAGTCGTTAAGAGCAAAAGCTAATGGTGCATATTAACATATCTAATATTAAAGAATGAGCTAACAGGCGGGAATGGTTTATTACTTACTGACTTATTTACTACGAACAAAATGGAATATATTCTCTACAGCTAAAAAGCAAAGGAGATATAGTGGGTGGATAGTGTTCCCAATAGGAGGAATCACTAAGCTAACGAAAAGCTCACTAAGACAACTATGACCACTAAGAAAGCTAATGGTGGTTTAATGGTACCTGTTAATCGCTTTAGCTCATGGTTGACTGATCGCTAACGGTTGTTCAATCCCCACTTAAAGACGTAGAGTAGAAAATAGCTAATTGTAAAATTTACCTACAATAAACTAGAGCAGAGAGCTAGATAGCTTAGAAATATATTGCCATTGTGAGTTAAGACTATATGGCGCATAGCACAGAGATATGGAACCTTTATAGGACTTTACGAGAGAGAGAGAAGAGGCCTTGATCATAGAGGAGGCCTTGAATCACAATATAGGTCTTGACTAGAGGCCTGGAATAGAGGTCTTGACACAACACATTACGCCCCACATTTTCACATTATCACATTCCCCGGAAACAAAGAAATAAAATGGATAAGCTCCTATATAATAAAAGCGATTTACCGCACCTAAAAGAGACTTATTCAAGTTGATACGCTTATGGCACCATCTTAAACACCAACGTTTGGAGCAGGCACTACGAAACTTTAGCTTGGTTGGATAGATATTACACGCTTGAACCCTTTCTTTTTGGATCGATGGTTACCCCACTACTCAATTTGGTTCCCCTTGCATTTACCCCACTTCAACTTGACTAAAGCATATACCCATGAGCTTCGAAGCAAAGATTGACACTTGTTGATTTAATATCGCTTGAACCCCCATTGAACCTGGAACCTAAATTGTTACCCTTGCGTTTAAACCGCTTCCACTGGACCTTTAGCTTCCAACCCTTGGGCTGGTTCGATGGCTGGTTTAGATGGCTGGCATCTTTGGCGGGTTAGCAACTGGGAAATGAAAAGTTAGAATCTGGCTTATCTTCTTTGGCTCAATACGCCTTTCAGTATCGAATTTCCCACCTTTATAGGTCCGATAGGTCTTCCCTTCATAGTCCACCCTTAAACTAGTAAAATTACCAGTTACTCTATCCGTCCTATATTTGATTACTACCTCACTCTATCCCTTTTTGCAAGCTATCGACCCCATAAAGAACTACTTCAATATTTACAGGACCTAGCTACTGCCAGGACCTAATCCCACGCTACTTTACCTAGGTTACTTGGCTACTTTACCTTGGCCCACGCTACTTGAGGCTACTTTTGTAGTGCATAAGCATTTTAGTTAGTTTACCTGTACTGAATTGAATGATAAATTTCGGGCATAACGTTGAGTCAGGAAGGGGTCGTGAGATCTATTCTCAGAAGTGCTATTTCTTTTTCAGGATGTTTCATCTTGCTCCATAGGGTAGAATTAGAATCTTTCTCCATAAGGATTAAGATTTCAATGATTCACGGTAGTTCCATTAGGGCCATTAATTCGTATTTATTCTTAAGATTAATTCTAATTAGAATAAAGTGTCCTAAACTGTTATCCTCATCATTTGTTATCTCCGTATCCAGCCAGCGTTTATGTCTCTGATGCTTCAGTGATTGAATCCAGAAGTGCCAGTGGCGGAAAGAGATGGGTAAGTAGGGCCGGCAAATAAAGAGAACGGGGGTTAATAAATTAACCGGCATTAGCAGGACCAAGCTCCAATTGTCGATGTCCTACTCGCATTAGCAGATGGTTGAAGTGACTTAGATGTCTCCAACAGAGCTACCTCCCGCCGATGCCCCAACAGAACTACTACATTATTTTCTTCCTTCTTTTCCCGAAGCAGAACAATGGATGTACTCAAGATTGGGGGAAGGAAGAAAGAATGGCGGAACCTAAAGTAAAGTAAAAGATTGGGTGGAAGATGTGGGCATGGCCCGGCAGAACTATATCTCTATCTGATCCCGTATCTCTCAATGGGTAGAGATTGGTTCCACGAAGCCCTACCCGCCGAACAGTAACAAACTAGAGCTGGCTGGGTCCGTCAAGGCAGGCAGTGAGCAGTCGACGTTGAGTAGGCCATCAATGGGATGGGCTTTACAAAAGACAGACATTTGAAAGGGAAATTATAAGACCGGGACAAGATCCGCGGACTAGACCGGCTTCTTTCTTACACTTAATAGGAATACCAAACTATTACCTATGGACTCTGTAAGGTTTCTCCTGCCAATCAATCAAAAAATCCACGCAATAGCAAGTAATGTTTGAGCGGTAGCAAGTAAATTAGTGGGATATCGTTAAGCCCCCTCAATCTACTATCAGAGAGATACCCCTATATAGTTATACTTAGTCGAGTTGTTTAAAACAATACCGTTGTTTGAGCGGTAGTGAGTCCAAGTGGATACGTATTATCATTTGTTACGGTCCCGGACTCCGTAGGAGACGTATTCGCAATTATTTTAGTTTCAGTAAGGCCATTGGGCAGTTGTTTTATTAAAACCCCCACCCACTCACCTGTTTCCAACCCTGTATCCATCCTTTCTTTCCCTCTTTCCACCGTTCATTCGTTAGTCCCCTCATTATTTTTTTCTTTACCGCCTTTAATATAAGAGTTAGAGTAGTATTAACCGGCTTAATTATAGTAGAATTAACAACATGATAGAGGGAGGCGAGCGATCCACTTGAAATGTTGAGTGAGTGCGATCTTAAGTCGTTAATATAACGACTCGTTAATACATATATAAATAAGGTAAGGCGTATTTCAGACAGGAATCAATTGGGATACACTTGTGAATGAGAAGTACTAGATCTAGCTACAACGTTCGTTGTGCCGCTAATGCTTTCTCCAAATAAACTTTTTCTTCTTCTAGCTACGATGATGCGTTGTGAAAGAATCCCGCTGCTCATGAAGTTGGGAGCTAATGAAAATACCATGTCTTCCGCCAAAGACGCAGTACCTGTGATAGCGCAATTGAATGAAATATAGAAACTTACTTGAAGGGTGCGGATATCAAGCGAACAAACAGAAGGATCTAAGAGAGAGACGACCCTGGCCGGATCGGAGCAAAACGAATAGGCAGAGGGAGGGAAGACGGAACCAAAGGAACCCCGGCAGCCTAGATCCTAGATATAAAGCAGAGCATTATAATGAAGTTGAAAGGCACTTGTCTGGGAGACAAGGGACTTGATGACGATAGGAAAGAGCCTAAGGGGAAGTTGTTGGTGGGTGACTCACTAGGGAGGAACAGACACCCTATCAGAGATAACTATTAAAGAGTACAGACCATTGCATCAACTGAAACACTATTACAGGTACAGGAATCAAAATCCCATTATTTTAGGGACCCACGGTACCATAATAGTTGAGGAGACACAAAATCAAATTAACATAGGGGAAAACATATATAAACCACCCCCAAAGCAATATACACTCTTCACCCCAACATACAAGTATAACCCTCTTGGTACCAGGATTGACAGAAATATACACCTGGTTAACACCCCTTAACCCACACACGACAACCTAGGAACAACACCCCACACACAATAACCCGACAATCCCCTTTAACCCTCAGACAGGAGAAAAACACTCAGACCTATCTCAACCTTTTATACCAGAAGGAACCTCTATAAACAACCTCAGGTCGGACAGGAACAGGCTCATATGGAAACAATTACCAACCCAGAAACACAGGATGCAGTTCTTGTAGCCCTAGCGGGAGCTCCATCAACGACCTCACGGTCGACACAGGAATAGTCTTCGCTTTAGATAGAGGGTTATACTCTTTAAGATAGAAGGTAATCAGGATCTCTTCAGATTAAGACATTAGGTAAGCTTATAGAACTCATAGGAATAAGGAAGCCATTAGACATATATAAATTACGTATTCTTATGAAGGCTTACCAAGGTCATCTCATTATATAGACATTAGGAAATAAACCTATTAGCTTCTCTTATAAATAAATTAGATAGCTTCTCCTATAAATAAATTAAGAGAACTTAAAGCCTTTAGCAATTCATACAGATCATAAGGTCCTTCTTAAGGTAGAAGTTAGGTCTTAGTCATAACAGGTATATAGAGGTATTTCAATCAACTATTAAAAAGGGGTCTTACCTTCCATTGCTATTATAAAGGTTCTATTATGAGGAATAGAGTAAGTAGCATTTTAATATATTCTATTCTTATTAAGCTATTAGATAGGTTATATTATTATTCACTTATAATACAAAACAGAAATATCCTAGAAGTTTCATTATATATATATTAGGAACCTTTAACTATAAAGCAATCATAGACAGAATAGACTATTAACTCATCATTAGGAACTCCTCACAAATAAACAGACATAGGTAGGATATTATATAAACTCCTAACAATAGAGAAAAACAATAGGGGTGAGGTACGAACCTCCCCAACTAGAAAATACATAGACTCTCTCATCCTTAATAACTCCTAACTAACAGGAATCAATTACTTAGTAGAGAGACTAAAACTTAGGGAAACAGAACTCCACTCCTTAATACTATCTCTCCTTAATCAACTAGATTAGGTAGGAAGACAATAGAAAGATCTTATCTTAACAATAACGAAAATTAAAGATACTGAACTAAAACTATAACTACCTTAGGGACTACAACTACACTATAATCTTAGAACTCAACCTTAATCTTAGAACAACACTTAGGAATATCAACCTTAGAAACTACCTTTTACTTATTGAATTTCCGAATATTAGGATATTACTATATTTAGGATCCTTAAGGTCTAGGAATTCTATATTCTTATTAAAGTATTAGGAAAGTATAGTATTAAGGGATTAAAAGAGATTATAAGTATTAAGAAGATATTAGTATGGTTAGATTCTTCTAAAGGTTTATATAGATTGAATTCTTATAAAGGTCTTAGTCAGTAGGAATTATATAGGTTCTCTTATAGCAGGTATTCAGGAAAGAGAGGTATTTAGTATTCTATTAAGTAAAGATACATTCCTGTTTTAACCACCCTTTATATAAGTTTAGGTGTTTGCACTACAGTCCTTGGGAAAAAAGGAATGCTCGAAAACATCCACAAACCCTAAAGGTACACCCTGAGCCTACTCTAAAGTCCCTGCCTAACCTATCTTTAGACCAACCTTACTCCTAGATCCATATAACCAAACTATTTACTTAGGACACATGGAATATACTATTTAATCATGGAATATCTTACTTGTCGTACTATTAGTTAAAATCTCATCCCAATCCCTCACTATAAAATAAATAAGAAAGCTAGGAATTCATAGAAACTATATATTATAAATGAGACACAACACCAAATAAAAATAGGGCCTCAAACCAGACCTACACTTTACCTTAGGACTCATTGAAACAAGCATTTTGACGCAGCTAAGACAGAAACAGGACAACCAGCCCCTTTAATAAGCAGTAGGTTCAGACATTTATACAGGAGTTTATCCTACAGCTTTCACAGACCAGAAGCACCAGACACAAAGGTACGATACAGGACACATAGGAACACCTTCCTTATACATAAAAAGATACAGTTTCTGCTTGTAAAGATCCAGTAACAGCCCTTTTTAACCTATTTATACAAGCAGAACCACCAATTGCCTAAGCTAATGAACTTGAACAAAAAGACTCCTCCAGAGTATGAATCATGTCCCTCTGACTAGGCAAGCTATGCCTTTAAAGTAGCAATCTAGGCATCTCTCTCTACAACAGTAGCTGCCATCTATGTGGGATCACTCGGTCTCACCACAGCTGCCCACTCTGAAGTATAAACTCACCTTAGGTATACAGGGCACACCGCCTACACTTTAACTTAGAGGACGGAGCACTTAGCAGGAACTAAGCCTTCTTTGACACTCACCAGGTAGGACACTAATTGTACAGGGAAGGACACTACCACTGCTATAATTACTGCAACCATAATTTGGACTATCACCTAATAGCAGATTACTTTCCACATAGTGTAGGCTTTTATCTGTAGCCTCAGAGGTCAAATTGTTGGATGAGTGTATCTTAAGAGGAGAATCGAATCGCTACATGCAAGTTTCAGTAACGTGGAAAGATAGTTGAAAGTAAAGTGACAGCAGCAGTTGAAGGCAAGGTGAAAGGGCTTCCGTAGCCCATGGATAGACAACTCATTAACTCACATTTGACTGACGACTCAGCACTCTTCCCCCTGCTTGATGAAACCAATATGCAAAACATGATGCAATGTCTTTAGGTCTTTTAGAAAGCTTCAGGAGAGTTGTTATATCAAAGGAAAAACTACCATTTTGACCTATTTATTGGCTTTGATGACATGCCTCCATGGCTCCCTAAAGAGTGGAAATGGATAAAGAGAGGTCAAATTTGAAGATACCTAGGTATACCATTTGGTATTGATGTCTCCCTAGTTAAGATGTGGGATTGGGTAATTAATAAGTTGTCTACCAAACTTGAATACTGGAATTCCCAAGATCTATCCCTAGTTGCTAAGGTTCAGGTTGCTTGGAATATTATCAGCTCAATGCACATCTATTTAACATCTTTATGGCTGCCAAGCAAAGTAGGGTTTAATAGAATGACAACACTAATAAGGGAGTTCCTCTGGGCTAAGGAGTAAGCTAAGAAGGGGCTAACTCTAGTTGCTTGGCATGTCTGTACAAGATCCAGTTCTGAAGGAGGACTAGGCATCCTCCATTTGCAAACTAAAGGCATTACACTATTAGCAAAGTGGTTTACTGGGCTACTAATAGGAGATGAGTTATGGAAAGGACCTCATTAGGGTTATACTTAAAGCCCTTATGGCCCAAGGGTATGTCATTAATAACATCAGCTAGACGAACACCCTTATTATAGCTCCTAACTTATCCATTAAGGGCAACTCTGTATATAAAAAGTATCTGGAAAGATTGGCAATAAGTTGCCCCCTCTTCTCTATTATAATGTAAAAGATGCTATTATAGCTACTGATCTCTTTCATTATAATATCTGGTGGTCCACCTTTGGTAAAGTAATAAGTATTTCCATTGTGTCTCCACAAAAGGAAAGGCTTGCTTGACCAAAGGGAGGGCAAGGTTTCCAGCAAAAACACTTTATAACATAGGTCTCTCCTCTGTTAGTGATCTATGGGACATTAACTACAACTCATGGAAACCCTGGGGACAGATAAAACAAGAGTGAAAGCTCCAATCTAAAGACAGACATGCTATAAGGAGGATCATTGATAACATCAAGCTTTAATTGTTAGGAAGGCTCTAAAACCATGCACCTCATTTCATAATGCAAGATTGGATGTAGGATAAGAATTTGATTTGAACTAAATAAGTGACCCCAAACTTGGTATAAGGTATTGTATCCTTGTTTTTATAGCTACTTCACAAATAAGCGAAACAATAAATGGGGAACATCATTCTCTTTGGAAGAATGGAAAGCTTTGCTTCAAAACCCTAGCCTCTAATCCAATTAAAGGAAAACTCATAACCTTCTGGTGGAATGTCCTGCAACAAGGGCTCCTAACCAAAGGAAGGTTTTCATTTATGGGAAGGGGATTATTTCAACTTAGCAAAATAAGCTTAATTGCATTAACCACTTGTAGGTGGTTACTCTATCTCTGCATCTAGCTGATTGTAGTTTCATCTTCCTTTTAATTGGATTGACTCACTAACTGGTGCCCTTGCGTTCTAGTGGCTACAGCACTTTATGAGGCAATGGTTTTCCTAATATTGCCTTTAAGTAATTAATTGGATGATGCTATTTACTTAGATTGTTTTCTAGCCGTCAATTATCAAATTATTCATGTATGTAGCGTTCTTGTCTGATGCAATGGATACCATGATGTAATTATAAATATAGACTTTAATTCTTAGTAACTTGTATTGGATGCAGGATATTTGTAGCATGTACTTCATTTCATTATTATTATTGGACTATGTTGCTCCATGTCCATACTCTCCGGGATATAGACAGCCATTCATGTGACATTGTAGTGCAGAGAATAGGATGAAAAGTGCATTCTTAGCACCCGGAGCAATACATTTCCTTGTGTACTGTAAATGGTGACTGAATTAGTGAGTTGGTATTTCAAAAAGTGCAGTAGTATCCTTATTTTAATGTATGACTGTGTCTTGGTTATTTCTGGCAAAATATGCTTAGTGTTTTAATAATGGATGTGTGTTTACCCTTGTAATTCTTTCTGGACTCTAAGTTATAGGATACTTAGACACCTGGAGCAACTATGAGACTAGACTTAATGGCTGTTGGCATGGTTTGGGTTCATAGCTTCCCTATTTGTTTGACTCAGTGAAATAACCCTAAATTTATTAATTGCTGAGTCCTAATTGGACCTCAGGGAGTTATCAGGACAAACCCTTTTCCAGACTTAGATGCAAACTTTATTTTTGATCAGTTCTATTGCCGTCGCGGGTCCTTGTCGCTTCACCATCGCTCTTATTCAGGCGGGGGCTGATGACTGGATCGCTCTTGTTCCTATCCCCCGTCGTTCTCTAGCCGGAGCGATGCCCGGAGCAGAATTAAGTTTTGTTTAGCCTTTGGTAATTTACCCATGGTTGTGTTCACTGTTCCGAGCTTAACATTCCCCTGTGGTGCAGTGTCTGATCAATGAATAGTGCTTTAGTATGATGCATTGGTGTCTAGAAGTAGCGAAATTTTGTGGTGTAGTTTGGTGGCATCCCTGTATAGGACGGGGGTGGTTACATCTTGGTATCAGAGCTATATTCTTGGTCCCCGCTCATGTCCATCGAGTAGGGTGGATGAGTGCGCGGTTGACGTACTATATGCATGACCCTGGTTCTTATTTTATCCCATCCGCGAGATAGTCGAGGTGTATATATATGGCCCTTTTTTTATTATGGTTCCCATCTACAAGATTGTTGAGCATTTGTCCTCTGCCCATTGCCCGTGAGATCTTTTAGAGGAGTTTCATTTTTATAATAAATTAATAGGTATGTGTTGGGGCAAGGATTTGTGCATAGTGAGGGCTGATCATTGCATCTATTCCAAATAAATTTGAAGTCACTTTATTGTCCTCATATTCCTATGTGGATGACATATTGTTGATCAACGATAGCAAAGAATTAATAAATTTGACACAGTCCCAACTGTCCGCAGAGTTGGACATGAAAGATCTTGGTGAGGTGCATTATTGTCTAGGCATAGAAGTGAGGATAAACTGCAAAAATCGACAGATTTGGCTGAGCTAGATAAAATATATTTCTTATATACTTAGTTGGTTCAGAATGCAAGATTGCAAACCTGTTCGGACACCAATCCCAGTTGGAGTAAAAGCTTTCAGTAGAAATGTGTCCCAAAAATATAAGTTTAGGCAAAGCACATGGCTAGGGTGCTTCATGCAAATGCGATTGGTTCTCTCATGTATGCAATGGTTTATATAAGCCCTTATATTTTCCATGTAGTGGGAGTTGTTAGCAGGGTCATGGCAAATCCAGTCAAGTAGCCACCTATAAACCGATCTATACACCTATTGCAGCAGAGCTCTCCAAGCAACACTCACATAGGGATCAAGCAACAGAGCAAGCAAAAGGTCCTACCCAGACCTATAGAGTCAGAGCAATGTAAAGCAATGGATGCAAAGGTCCCACTGAAGCAAAGGCATGAGGGGTACCTCACCTAGCCTCTCTCTCTGTTCAGCTCCTTGAAGTCACCCGCCTCCCTTCTTTGCAGAGCTGGATCTTATATTTTGTTTGGTCTGCTGTCATCTCATCCCATTCGTCCCATCCAGCCAGCTATTGGTTTGAAGGGCTCAACTGCAACGGTGTTATAGAGGGAAAAATTTGAGCGAGGATACGAGCTTCCAGGTTCAGGAAATAGAAATAATACCCATACGAATTTATTGATCGTCCTTCTGAGGGCGAGGACGGGTTATTAGAGGATAATCTACCATCTTAAAGGCCAGGTTCATAGAGAGGAATTTACCACAATCAGATGAAACCGTTGCTTTCGATTTCTGGTAGGAGAGACAGCTAGTTATAGTGTTATCTTTATCCAGTTGAAGGAATACGCTTCCCTTCGCCCAGTTCCAGCTTCCCTGCCATCACTTTGCTCGCCGCCATTACATTTCTTTTTGCTCATAGAAAGATCCAGAGTCCACTGCACCATTCCTTCCAATTCGAGAGCCAGATGCAGAACCCTACCAGGAGGGTAGGAGCATAGCCTGCAGCACCAGTTAGAAGGAAGGCCAGGTGAACAGAGTTGAATTTAACCATCTTAAAGGCCGGGTTCATAGAGAGGAATTTACCATTTTTATACGTCCGATAGGTCTTGCCCGACGATAGGAGGGCAAGGACGCCTTTTAATTCAACAATTTACTTACCACTTTTACATATTGAAATTACCCAGCCTACTCGATCTAAGGCCAGGTTCGATATAAGGCCACCTTCTCACTCTCAAATTTACCACTTTGACTTCAGCCAGCTCCACCTCCACTTCTATTTCAGGGCGGGGCGGGGGAAAGTAACTACTTACAACTTACCCGAAATAAGTAGCCCTAGAAGAGATGGTTGGTTTGGTCCACTAGTCATTCCGTTTTCCCCCCGTATTATAAATAAAATAGTAACTTCGTTTGGTTTCTCCCCCCTCGCCGCTTCAAAGTGTTAGTTATTCTTGAGTCTGCTCTAGCCCATTATCTCTCAGTCTATGTTATATCCAGGACCTTAAAAATAGGATACAGTTTTTTATAGAACCCAGCTCAGTTGATAGAACAACCCGTGGAAAGCTATCCCATTGATTCTATTCTGGGTAGAGCAAGCGATGCCCTCATCCTTGGGTAGAAAACCATAGAAAGTAATCATCCTTGGGTGGAGAACCAACGAGTCATACCATTGATCGGATCATATTGAATCAGTCCGCGAAAAACCATCTATTCCAGTGTTTTATCGAATGAGAATCTGCATTAAGCCGCTTTTCTCCCACTGGGTTTAAGGCCCTAGACTCCAACTGCTTTATAACTGTTTTCCAACTGCCTTCCAATCGAGGTAAGCTTTCCCATTTTAAGGGTTACCAAGTGAGCATCGAGAGAGTTTCCTCACCTAATTAGCGGAACCACATTGAAATGGGGCAGGGCTGTGTCCTACCTGATATAGCGGAACCAAGTGAATGTCTTGGCAAAATAACCGTCTCAAAGCTAGTTCCCTCCTCTATTCTGGATTCACTGGCGCTCAGGCTAGCTCTCACTAAGGAACAGGATACTCGGCTTGAACTCAACAAGGTTCTGGGCGCTCTGGTGTTCGATACTCAGCGCTTTGCTTTGGGGCGACGCGCTCGTTCTCCCCATCGCTCTAAGGCCAGCTCCTTGTCTCCTTCTGCCATTGTTATAAGGCCTGTTCCTTATATCGTTCTCTCCTGAGCCAAAACTAAACGCATTATAAAAAAAGGTTGTGGAACCACACCGTCTCGAAGCAGTGTCCCCAAGAGCCGGTGGTGTAATGTCCAAGCCTGCTCTGAAACAATATGCATAAAACTCCTATGGGTTTAGTTTGACTTTTACTCTTGGGTTATAATGGTTATAAGGAGAGGGTGCCCCTCGGGAGGTGAGCATATGTCCTCCGGAGGCCGGACTTATTTACTTATTGGCGGTTGATTCTACCTAAGTTGAGCTCATTCAAACTAAGACTAAGATTGAGGGGCTTGTCATTTATTGAACGCACTAAAGCGGGTCTCAAAGTTAGCCCCCCACTATTTATAGTTATGTATAAAAAATGTATGAAACGAGGGGTCCGGTTATGTCTTGTAGAAGAGATGAAAGAAACAGGCCCTTTGATGTTTTGATTGAATAAGAAACCCCGATAATGTATCTCCATAGGACCTTACTTTCACGAGGTTCAAGTATTGGTATTATGAAGCGGAACAAGGTCAAAGTGCTTTCCAGTTGGTAGGATGGTTAGTATTCTAAAGCAGTAGGTTGGATCTCACACACGATTTGGTATGTTCCGGTTGCGTACACGTGAGTGGTAATAGTTTCGGTGCAAAGACATAACTCCAAGAGCTTCAGTACGGGTAGAGTGGCCACATTAAGGGAATCTGGGGCCATATTAGGGGGATTGCAGGATTGGGCATTTTAGTTACTGCAAAACTTAAGTTATATTTGAAAATTAGAATCATCAAGGTCGGGTAGCTGCGGTCATAGGCAAGTATATTGACCAATGGTGCTATATTTTCAATCTAGGTCCATCCAGAAATCATGAAATCATCCATCCTCATCAAAATTGATATCCCACTGTCCAACTTAGGCGGGTTAAAGTAGCAGTCCGAGATTGCTCAGAGGGTGCATGCCTCTAAATCCTAGTAGCATTTAGAAGTCTCTCCTGACGCTGTTGAGGAGGTTTCTAAAAATGGTATAATTAACTCTCCCTTCAGTTGGGTTGCTCCTCTTGTATCTTTCTGGGTTGCTTCCTGCCTTTTGAAAGCAGCCGGACCCACCTCCCTAATCTCTTTGGGCTTCGAGAATACCAGGGAATTCTAAGGGCCAAGAAATGAGAGGAACCTTCCTCTTTGCTCAGGTACAGGATACTATTTTATTCCCTCAATCTAGCTAGCCATAAGGTAAGATTATACTTCTCTTTGTTCCCCTCAAAGAGATAGCTCAGGCGAGGTCCTGGCCCTATATTTATTTCTTACCCTCAAAGCCTGAGCTACGCGAAGGACCCCCTTTTTATTAGGGCGGGCCTCAACCCTAGGTTGACGGTAAGCGATCGGACATTCCACCAGTCGTCTATCTGAACCAGGGGGAGTTAGCTATACTTGAATGACCAAAACTGTGTGAGCACTGGTTATGCCTGTCTCTGTAAGTATCGGCTCTGTCGGTTGTCCCCTTGCTGGTGCCGTCCTGTGCCGGTGGGAAGGACTATCCCTAAAGATATCTGTAGCCCGTCCGTTGGACCGCGCTCCAGCCCCAATATGTTGGCTTCCACCCGTTGGACCGTCCAACCTCAAACGCTGGCAGTGTTAATCCGGCACCCCTCTCGGAAGCCTAATAAGTCCCCTTTGGCCGCTCCTTACCGGCCAGCCAACTCAGAAGACTCATCAGTTGAGAAAAATCCAATCCAATCAGTTCATTAGAGCTCTTATAAATTTTTATTTCTTTCTTTTTCAATGGCACATTATTAAACCCAGTAGAGAAAAATATATTTATATATTATGTAGTATTTATGCAATATAAAAATCGACATCCACTGGATTTTTTTCCTTGCCTAACATGCTAGGCATACTTTCCTCGGATATGGAGACCATCTGATAGAGGGTAACAACCTATCATTTGCAGCCAGCCAAGTTGAGTAGTCCATGGCATAGCGATGTAGAGATTGCAGAATCCCATTCGATTAGCCCAGCCATTTCCTAGGGCAGCATAACCAGTGTATTAGCCAAGTCGAGTAGCGCACTGTCCATCCCAGTAGCCCAGCCAAGGTCGGAACTCCGGTTCCATAGGGGTAAGCACAGCTAATTAGAACTAGTTGAAGCTTCAAATAGAAAGAGTTGTTAGTTCCAACTGACCAGAAGCCATCAATTTTGCACTAGCTTCATGCACTGCTGACTAGAGTTCATGGACTAGCTCTAGCAAGACCACCCACCAAAAAAAGCTAGGCAACTAACGCTAGCAACATGTGTAAGCATTCTCTTGTATGTGGCATGGTGTAAATTTCCTTTCCTTTCCTTTCTTTCGGCCATGGAGTTTAGAAAAGGGACTCCTCTCACATGGATGGACTGTTTGGAGGAGCTAGGATGGGTACACCTAAAACTGGCACAACCTGACTTGCCTGCATGAATGAGACTACCGGGCTCACCAAGCTATGACTGGCATCTCCACCTGTGTCGAGTGGATCGACAGCATCAACTAGCTACACTCCCGGGAAAGTAAAAGAAAGCAAGCAATAAACTGTTATTCTTTGCTATCCCCGCGGGTCTTCCGTCGATAACCTCCTTCCTGTATTGAATGAGAAGGTTTTGTTACATCAAGTTCCAAGCGAACTTGGCGCCTGGTCCGAATTTGTTGGCTATGCGGGCCCCTTCCTTCCCTTAAACCTCAAAGCAATCGACAGCATCCTGCCCCTAGGTAAACGAAATGAAAGGGCTTCAGTAAGAATAAAATCCATTTCTGTGCCCCGATGAGTTGGTTCTCATCGAACCCATAAAAAATGAGGAGCGGAGCGATTCCTAATTAAAATGGAAAAAGTGAAACCAGGGATGCGAGTCTCATATATATAGAGAATTCCCCCGTATAGGACACATAGAATGTCACACCATGTAGATTTATTTATTTTCGAGTAGAGAGAGATCTATATCTCTAGTTCGTAGAGAAGTAATTGAATCCATCTCGCCAAACATACATATAGAAACTTAATGAAAAAGGGTTCATAAGTTTATCTTTCGTTTATGGATTGAACGTTTATTGTGTGATGTGCACCCCCCCCCCCCTCCCTCTCGGCGTATGTTGTCTGTTGTCCGTGGTTCCACCCCTATCCGTAGATGTTGTCTGCGGCATCCCGCCTCTCATAGGTAAACTTCTGGAAAAGGTCATGTTCAGTAAAAGGTACTAGCCAGAGTCTCCATTCTTTGAAAAAGAGAAAGCCCCACCCAAGCTGTTGTCTTAAGCTGTAGTGTCAGAACGGATAGTTTATACTACTTGCCTTAATCCCATACAAGTACAGTACTACTAGCTTTAAAGACTGCTTTGCTTGTCTGTTTCCGTAATGACCCTTTATGAGGCTATTGACTATGATCGACAATTACTTGGCATTGCCACCTGGGATCAAAACCTGTAATTTACTCCTGGGGACCGAAACCTCGCTATCGGCTATGGCTCGGCTATCCTACGGAAACGCCCTAAAAAGGAAGCGAAGCACATTCCTTCCTTTTGGTCGGGGGCATGGTTCATTAAAGAGAAAATCCAGTTTATTGGTCCGATTAGAACGGAGATTTCACTACTAGTCATTATAGCACTAGTCATTATAGCACTACAGAGAGAGAGTCAACTGGCAAAAGAGAAAGGAACCACTAGGAGTGGCAAGAGGAGAGGCAGTATAGAAACAATAGTATAAATGATGATGTGCTCTTGGGTATCGAGCGGTCCTCATTCATGGGGGCATATGGAGGCGTATCATCCATCGAGCGGTAGCAATCCTTCCTCATCATGGTGTCGCATGGTGTCGCATGGAGCGCATGGAGCGTGGTCATCATCATCATAAAGGTGGGATCTTGCTCTGCCCTTGCCAATGTTGCCATTGCCATCGTGAATTGCTCATCTTCTTAGGAGGTCAGATGATATTATGGCTTTGTGCCCCCCAAAGTAGCAATTTCATTAGCGAAGAATGTTGACTGAGGCTGTTTTGAATAATAGCCCATCTGAGTAGCCCCGCCCAGCAGCCGGGGATCAAAGCGGAGTAGCCATTCGATTAGCCAAGCATCCATCCTTTCAAAGCGCAGCCACAGTCGAGTAGCTCGGTAGCAAAGCCGAGTAGTATCCAAATAAGCCGTTCACTGCAAGCCTCTCTAATCTTATGTGTGCCACCATAAAGCAATCAAATCAAATTGCTATTGCCATCGCTGCTATTGCCCACCACCGTTGCTATTGAATCACCAACGCAAATCAACATCGACCTCGACATGCATCGTGTAACCTCATTGGTAACCACCTCGCTCGGTAAGCAAACCTAATTGGCCCTCCCTCATTGTGTAACCATCGTATCGTATCGTAGTAAAGTGAAAGGGGAGAAGTTGAAAGGGTAATGGGTAATGCGACTAGAACGGAATGCGGGTATTCAGATTGCATAGATTTAAAAATTACAATGGCAAGAACGTAGAGATGCGAGAAAAGTCTTTGCACGAAGCCATCCATAACTGCATGCACATATCTATCCATTGTTCACAACACATAGTCCCGAGGTTGAAGGGTGAGGCTCAAGGTGAAAAGCAAAAGGCTAAAAAGGTGAGATTCAAAAGGCTCAAGGCTCAAGGCTAAGGCCCTTAGTTCATCGACCTTAGGAAACATGCACTATAGAAGACTGCAGACTTCCTTGCCATAGACGTGGGACCTGGCTTCTGTTGGGCTTGGTGGTGATTCGAGAACAGGTGGACTATATCCCCTTGAGCAGCACATTGTTCATTTGGGAGCTGGGTGATTTCAAAGTGCAGTTGTTCCCCGGCCGGTTGTGATGTGTAGGCTTTAGGTGAGGCCCCTAGTTATTCTGGGTGGGCAGCTTCTCCAGGATAGTTGAGTAGGTATAGATCAATCAGGAGGTCATATGATTGGGAAGGAGGGTTTATCTCCCGTGTATCGTCTCTGCGGTAATTGTAACCTACCTCCATGCTGGCAATACTTGGATCTAATACCGGAATATAGTGAATCAAAACCTGTCATTGATTGCTAAACACCTGGGATCAACACACCTGGCTCGACTGCATAAACACCTGGGATCAATTGACTGAAAACCAATCATCGAGTGCTAAACACCTGGATCTTCTATTGGGATCAAGTACCAGCATCAACCAGGCAAGTACTACTGGCTACCTGCTGCTAAAGGTGGTTGTCAATGAGGCGTATACCCATCACAGGTGCATCGTAAGTAAAGCATCGCCATGAATGAATCCATAGCTCCGTTCAGTCATTATCGCACTACAGCTCCGGGCTAAGCACAGCTCCGTAGAGCTAGTCTATTAAGGCTAATTTACATGGGGAGCTAAAGCAAGACCTTAGGGCAAGACCTTAAGACCAGGGACTAATACAAGGAATAATTTGTTTATTTCTTTTATTTTAATTAGGTCCGGAGGTCTTGCGCTTCATAGGGCAAGGAGACATACATTTCATTTCTTATTTTATTGTTAAAACGTAGAGATGCGAGTTTAGACCTGCCGTAGCATTGGTTGTTCGCTCTGCTTTCATCTCTGTTGAACTGAACTTCTGCTTCCGCAGCATATGGCTGCTATGGCTAGGTCTGCTGGCTAGTCCTCATTGGTCCGTGTCCGTGCCCCTCTCAGAAGACTAAAGAGAGCTGTAGTCCGTAGTGTAGTTACTAGCAGTAGAGTAAGGTCTTTCTTAAGCCTTAGAGTTCAAGCTTTAGTCCGTTCCAACGAAACATAGTGGCTGCTCCAAACCAGGTATTCGACCAATAAAGCAATATTGTCTGTCGAAAACATAGCTAAATCAATATGCTCGTAAGTAAACAAGCATGGCTCAATGCCTTAAGGTGTGAACGATGGGGCCTACCTTCTATCTCGGGTATGGATTGAACTTCTATATCCTTCACGTATTCGGTAGAGCTAGAGGGTCGAGGGTAGAGGTACCGGTATCTATCTGTGGGCCATCAATCTCATCAATCAATCTCTATCTCTCCAGCTCAACCCAGAAATTACTGATATCCTATGACCCGCTGGCTACGATCAACTGGGTATCGGAAATGAAACCTGGCTTACTAGTGACTCTCGGCAAGAACTCCCGGCGAGTACTCTTGGCTTCGGCAATGTCGGGTGCTGCTTGTGTGAGTCATCTCTGTGAGGTTATGTGAGGTTAACTCTGTGTCCGTATCGTGTCGAATAGCGAAGCAGCCACAGTTGAGTAGCCCACTCAATTAGCCCAAATGAGACTGATATAGCTGTAGTTCACACAGGTATTTCTTTGAAGGTTTTCTGGGGTCTATTCCAAGCAAACAAACTTAGTGTCTGGGCCAAACCTGAGGAAATATGGTATAGACTTACCATAAGGTAAAGACTATTAGCCTTAGATATTGTATTATTATCTACGCTATTATGTATAAGCAATGCTGTTGTAAGCTCTATGGGGGGGAGGTATGTATGCTGGAGGGGGATATGTATGGCTACGTGGTGGGAGCTAAGTAGTGAAGGTGAGTTGGCAATGTCGGGTGTGCCCTAGCGGGTGCGGTACATTATTCCCGGTGCGGTAGTTCTTGTCGTCCCCCGGTAGTTCTATGAGTTTGCTGTTGCCCGTTGGACCGCCCGCCCTCAAACTATGTGTGTCATCAATCTCATAAATAACTCTAATAATAAATGCGCTCTATCGCCTTTTTGGGCCTACCAATTAGGGTTTGGACATCGTGGGTCCTAAAACTGGATTTTGATTCTAAACCAAACTTATTTCCTGATGCCCTCCTCTAAACAAGCATCACCCCACTATTGTGAATAATTGTATATAAGCTCGGTTATTCCCTCCGTCGAGCCCACCCAGCCCAGGTAACCACATTCCCAAGGCTCTGTATTGTTAGCAGGTCTAGTTCATCGAAGAATACCCTGGCTTCACTAGTCCGCTGGGGTGCAAGTATTAAAAAGCAAGCAATGCACATCCATGCCCCACGAGCTAGTCACCTCACTCTAGCGACACATTTGTCTATTAATTGTATCGTAGGCACATGGGGGCACATCTATTCTCTTATTTGTTGGGTGAATCAAAAAGTTAGCAAGCATAAAGCAATAGAGAGGTAGGCATGACAGTGTCCTTTAGGTGTTCACATGCCTAGGTCTTCTATGTATCGTAAGTAAACAAGAGACCTACCTTCGGCAAGGCAGCAAGTTGGTGGCTCAGCAGGGGGTTGTGCTTCATTGTGGTGGAAACCTTACTGTATTGTATCGTGAGGAGTATGTCCTCTTATGCGGGGTATGGCTCAAAAGGGGCCGCCTTATCCTCTTCTGTCATGCATGGAAACCTGGGGGCGATGCTAAATTATATATGTTGGCTGTTGCGTATTGAACGGAAAGCGGTAAAGCGGATTGAACAGAAAGGCGTGGGGGGCGTGTATGCGGGGCTTGATGCGGGGAGTCGGCTCTATCAACCCAGTCGGAACAACCAGTCGTCAATCAATATGAACCAGTGTTTCTCGGCTCTGCGGCGGCTTCCTTACTTCCTTACTTCCTTACTTACTGTGTGCTCCTTTGTATCGAGCGGTAGGCGGTACTCATCCCTTCCCTCATCGAGTAAAATAATTGAGTTTCCTCCTTATTTGTGTAACCAAGCTCTTTAACCGGGGCTCCTCTTTCGACAGGGGCTCGTCTCATCATTCACCAGCGCTCCTCTTCCTCTTAAGGTTTCCTCCTTAAACAGGGCACCTATTTAGTATTCCTCTTCATTAGAAAGCGCTCTTCTTTAGGAAAAGCTTGCTTTACATTAGGAGAGCAAGGGCTCCTCATCTTTCTTTAAAAAGCGCTCCTTTTTAAACAGCTGCTGTTCAAAGGGTTCGAAAGGCTGATATTCTGTGTGGCCCTCCTATCCTGTTCCTTAGAACGAAGGAATCACTTACTATTGATAAAAGCGCCCCCATAAGCCTAATAATTCCCCTTTGGCCGCTGCTTTCCTTACCGGCCCATCCAACTCGGAATTCATATAAGTATATAGAATACTTCCTTATCAATCAAAGCCTCCCTCTCGCGTAGGGCATTGTTTCTGGTGAGATGACAAAACGCCTCCTTTTTCTTTTCTTTTCTTTTTCATTTTTCATTTATTGTAGATGTGGCACGGATGTAACGGGAAAGCGGGTATGCTGCGTGGGTGCGACAACATTAGCCATTGTATTTTTTACGTAGGCCAAATAAAGAATAACATATATAATATAATTCGCTCAGTTCATGTGGGTAATAATGGCAAATATGTGTGATCGTATAGCTCTATGTGCGTGCCCCAGTGTATCGTCGCAATGTAAATCTGTGTGGATGGCGGGTCTCTTTTCTTTCTCTCTTTCGGTAGCATTCCTGATGGGGCGTGAGTAGCGGGGCGTAAGGATGGGGCGTATAATCCATCGAGCGGTAGGGCTCCTTCAAACTAATGGGGGCGGTATCGATGAATCAACATGGGCATAGCGTTATTGATCAATTTCTTTTCCTCCAGTATCGTCTTGTTATTTGTCCCCGGTACTAGCGCTCCTCCTCATGGGGGCAAGCTGTAGCGATCCTTCAACATGGAGGCAAGCGATAGCGATAAGCGCTCTAAATATATAGGAAGCGATATTTATAAACATCCATCATTAAACCAGGCTCATTAAACCAGGCTCATTAACCAGGCTCATTAAACCAGGTCTATTTAAACAGGGCTCCTCTTTCTACAGCTGCTGTTCCCAGGTTCTACATGTCTCAATCCTGTTTTGCCTCCTGGTATAAAGGCGGGGTTACACGGGTATGGTATGCGCGAGAGCGGTCGGGTATGGGATGCTGCGGGCGAATGGTAAATAATATTATCCAATCAATCGACTCAATCAATCACTATCGGGGCAAGCATAATTGACCTTGCTTCCCATACTGGCACTACGCGGGATACTTTCGCTTCCTTGCCTGTAAAACATTGGTTCGAAAAGAGATAAAGAAGACATCTCCAAAACCTACAATAAGAGATAGCCTCCTGGCATGGAGTCGGGGCATGTATTACCTAATAGATCTATTAAATAAAGGATTATAGGGCTTGTTGTTGATTCATAGGCAAACAACTGAACCTCTCCCTATTTATTTAATAACCGCAATTATTTGAAAAGGCGCTACTATGATCCCCTACTATTATAAAAAGGAGTTCCATTGCCCAATTTATATCTATTTATAGCGGGTGGGAATAAGGAGGCTTCGACATGGAATGGGGGGGGAGAAAAAGGAGTGTAGTTAAAGTGCGAGTTCAGAATAAAGGGCCGAGTCAACTCATTCCAGATGTTTGCTTCGACATCCAACGGATTAAATGGATTCGCATGGCCTTATCTCTAGATAAAGGGGGATAGATGGCACCTTATTAATCGATGGGATTAAAGCAGATGAGGGGTGAATAAGGATCAGCTTTTGGTGAGTCGTATACTTATGGCTACGGGTAAGGCGTTTAAACGGGAGAAGTATATGCTTTGGCGGGAGCAGAGAGATATTATTGGAATAGTAAGGCGGGCGGAATTATTATTATTATTTTATTTGATTTTAGCGAGCTTTCTTAATTAAAGAGCACTTTCAATTTGGGGGGGTTATATAGGGGGCGTGATATGACTGTAAATCTAAATAATAGGACGCCGCCTTTTTATAATCGTTCCGGCCGGGGCAAGCTTCAATACGAGTGATCTTAAGAGTGCATAAATGTTAAGTGATAGGGCAAAAACAAGTGTTTACGAGCAAGGGAAAGTAGTTTAGTTGGGGAAGGATATTTTCACCCACTCCTAAAGCCGTATATTTTGAATTGCCCGGATTTATAGTTGTTAAGAAAGGCTGTTGACTAGCCCCCTTTTATATATAATAATTGCGGAGGCCCGGAACGATAAAAGGATGGAGATTCGAGAAGAGAGGCAGCGCTATGCAGCAGTTTTATTAGCCGCCCCCTCTCTTTCTACCTACCCTATTAGCGTAGCGAGCGGGCACCGTTTTAAGGATGACCAGGTCGCCTTCCCTTTGGCGGGAAACCCCAAGCTGCGCCCGGTCAAGCACCTCCGAAAGCTTTGTTATAACCTCTTGTAGCTGCGCACTTTAGGAGGCCTTGCTATAACATAACTTCACCAAATAATTTCACACCGATGTATCGCCCTCGACCGGGTCATCATGATACTCTATGGGCCTTATCGATCGAACTGGGAGGTTCACTATCTGTAATTCAATCCGTTCTCCTTCCCCTTCCCCCACCAGACATATAAGGAAAAACCTTTCCCGAGCCGAGCGAGCAGGGTAAAAAAGTGAAACCTTTTACTTAAAGGGGCATAACGAGGGGGAAGGTGAAACCCCGCTTAGCTTAACTTTAAACCCGCTGTCGCCCGCCGGCCGATCAGATCTCTGAGATTGACCAGCCAGCTGCCCTATCTATTCATCTCTATTGAAGAGGAGTCAGCTGCCTGCGCGAGTAACCTTATTACTTATAGCTCCGAGTAACCCTCCTCTAGGCTCCGCTGGACGACATCGACGTTCCTCCCGTCCGTCTGACCGTCCTTGTGATTGGTTCCCTGGGATCAAATATTCCACCTAGGTTTACGTTGCCACGATCGATATTGACCCGGCGTTTATGTACTATCGTATGTAATGCGTGTCGCAGGGGGCACTATAGAGGGATTCCCCTTTCTAACGCATATTCTGTCGTACTGGCCTGGCATAGAGCTGTCTCCCCTGCCTGCAGGCAGATGATAGTGGTGCCGCGCACCTAATAGGATAAAGCATCAAGCAGCGCAACCCGGTTCTACGTCCGAAGTGCTCGTCCAAGGAGGGAGTTTGCCCGACCCCCCTGAAACCCAACTTGAATCACCAACATAAACCCCACCCACACATTCATTAGTTTCGAATATAGTGATCCCTATTTATTATGCAAATTTAGGGGCGGAGCCGCTCGACCAAAGGAAGAGGGGTTTGGATTTTTGGGGGTTGTTTTCCGAATAAAAGAATCACCCCGCTAACAGCCTCTTCCCTTTCTTCCCTGGCTGGATCGATAAGGATTTGGAAGTTGGGAAAGACCTTTGTTTCAGTCAGAATTAGTCCCCCGGATCCCGGGACATTGGCTTCCGCCAACAGTGAACTCCCAAGGATCGCATCCCGCGCATATTCTGCATTATAGCCTGCAACTGATTCAGCTTCCGCTTCTGGGAGATCAAGAGGAGCTCGATTAGTTTCTGCTAGACAAGAAATAAAAAACATAACCAATACGGGGAACAAGGGGAATACCAAACCATATCTGCCTTTGCGCCGTGACAATCTCACTCGAATTACGGGGACCTACACATATTGGTACAGTATACCGGGGTCCCCGGTAAGAACCACACGTGCAAGTTTCCCTGCATGTGGCTCGTCCGTGCTTTGCTTTCCAAGGGCGCGCCCCCGGCCCGAATAAATAGGTGCCCAGCAATTCCTTCATCAATAAGGGCATCATCACCTACAGCCCCTTCCTCTGCCGAGCACTTCCACGAAATGGAAACGGGCGGCATCGTCGACCGACATTTGTTGCCCTGGTGTATATTCTGGAGTACATTTATGGCCGATCTGTCACCCATACATTCCTGGCCCCTATGGATATTAGTCCCCTAGGTTCCGAATAGATATTCCCGCAGTTCAGATTCGGGCCTATTACTATTCATAATTAAGGTCCCCACTTCTCCATCCAAAAGCATGGTTCCTTTCGCTGTAGAGTCCATTCGTTGGGTGATCCCTCGCTCTCACGTTATCGTGTTTGCTCGTCGTTTAGGCCGGTGAGTGGCATCTCTGCCCATTGCAGCCACCCCCGGGGGTTATTCGCACCTGGATAGTACCAGGACCCTTGGTGCCGCCGGACTGCCTTTTCCGGAAGGGGCCTCAACCCTGTTGTTGCAACTCAAAATTAGCCTTGCGGCGAGACGCGGACATTACCCATGCTGCGGTTCCCTCCGGTCCGTTCCCGGGTCGGGTTAGGGTAACATCCGACCGAGAGCCGTAGCGGATCCAAACGCGCTCACGAGGCGCACAATAATAATAAGACCAATAGATACTTCGTAAGAGACCATTTGAGCTGCAGATCGTAATGCTCCTGGAAAAGCATATTTCGAATATGGAGGAGTTCCAGTTTCCAATAATCAACGAGAGGATCATACCCCCCCACCCGGTCCTCTATGAACCGTACGAGCACGTCCGTCACCACCGCGCTTACGGCTCTCTACCCCCAACTTGCTTGTTGCTCTGGCCGGGGTCGGTCTTCCCCCCTCCCCTTAAATAAAGGGCCACTTTTCCGTAGCGTGTATCCTGCAGTGCATCCATCGTTTTACACCGCACCGCCAACTCACATTCCACACTTCGCCCCGCCCTTATCGATCGAACAAATAAAGAAATAAACGGTCTGGCTCTTCCAAACAACACGACTTAACAAACGATGTTTCACTTGGCCATGTAAAACATGCATTAGCATTATATTATCCCAACGAGTAATCCTCCATCCAGATATAGGATTGGGATAAGTGCTATATGAATACTTCGGAATAAGATATGGGATGTTTCTCTCCATTCTCCGTGAGCCACTTATTTCTCCGAAACGGGATATATAAGTTATTTTCTTATTTTTCCCCAGTAAGTCGGCGGCGTCACACCACTGGGATACTTCGAATAAACTGGAGTACATATAGGATACACCAGTGCTAAAACCTCTTCCGAAATCTCTTCCAAACTGTTGGGGTCTAAGCGGGGCTTCCCCCTTTGTTGGTGTGGAACCAGTTGGTTCCGTGGTTTGAGAATTCTGCCTGATCCTAGGTACTCCATCACGGCATGGGGAAATATGAGAAGTGAAGAAGATCAGGCATAACCGGAAGAATTGTGTAGAATAAGTGGATTTATCCGGTTGGGGCATCATTTCTCTGGTTCTATTTATTACCTTTCCTATATTATCTCCATAAATTACTTTCGTACGAGTAGTAAAGATATAGGGGGGGGAATAATATATAGGGCTGAGGGGTGGTTGGTTCTTTGTTTACCAACGGAAAGCATGGGAGATTATTTAATATGTAATAACACTAGATTCGGTGTGAGTCGTATTTCCTTCATTATTTCTTATATGTAATAACACTAGATAAGGCCTTACTGACCGACCCTGTGCTAGATCTCATCTTGGGAGGCGGGGGCAGGATTCGAACCTGCAGTCTTCAGGTCATGGGCCTGACGAGTCGACCAATTACTCTACCCCGCTATCGTTCGTTATTCCTCCTGTTATTACTAGACTAGAATATTACCATGACCCCTTAATACCTTTCAGGCAGGTTAGGTCTTGATCACTGCGAAGGGACACTTGACCCTGATAGCGTCGAGAATATCAGGACCTTATTTTTAGAAAGGTTATACCCCAGATAAAAGCTAGAAGGAAGGGGTTATTCTATTTACAAGCATGCATGAAAGCAGAGCTAGAAGGGTAGAACTATAAGGGTAAGCTTCCGCTCAATACCTACCGGACTGAAAGGACCCTTCCAGCCAACTGACCTTTCCCTCCCTTTTGATTGAGGTTCTCCCTTTTATTTCAGGGTCAACGGGGGGTTAAAAATGGAGTGCTCAGGGCTGTTGCATACGCCCTTCCATTCATTCTTTATATATGTAATTATGCTAGATTCGGTAGGGAATAAAACAGGAATCGGTAGGGAATAAAACAGGAATAACACTAGCGATGTGAGTCGTATTCCAGGAATTCTTTATATATGTAATTATGCTTTTCATTTTGTGATCGAATGGTGATTTCCAGATCATATTTATATATGTAATTATGCTTGCCTTATGACTTTACACGAAGTATCTCATGAACGTTAAGTTACTAGCCTCTCGCCTTAGAGCTTCTGTTCGAGAGTTATCTCCTCCGCATAAGGCTGTAAGCAATTACGAAACTAGTTTGCCTGGCCCAGCTATCACGCAATCATGAAGTTGAACTGAGTCCTCAGTTTAATATGGGGTTGGGGGTTGATTGAAGCATTTGCATTATATATGTGAAAACACACACAAACACAAAAAAAGCTAATCACGCATCGACCTCACAAACACCACTCACTTGTTTACATTGGCACTACCACTTCCTTCCTTCCGCTGAAGCTCTGGTTCGCTCATTGGGGACACATCATGCCACCCCCACCACCATTATCGGAGTTCAGTTTAATAACGACCCACCTCACACACACACAACTACTCGTTCACATCGGCGACATAACTTCTGCGTGAAGGCACAAGGTTCAATCATTCATAAGGCAAGGGGTGAAAGGGTAGGTATGAGTGATAGGTGAGGTTATAGAGGGACCAAAGTAAGTAAGAGTGTAAGTATGTTCTCACAGCTGAGTACCAAGGGATTTCCAAAGTATATTCCCCACCCAACCAGAGAGAACTTCATTTTAGTAGGTGTACACAAGCTAGGGACTTATTTTCAAGTACGATAAATTCATTGTTGAAGTTGGCTGCCAGATAAGCTGGGATATTTATACAAACTGCGACGGTGTGCTATAGGGAAAAATGCATGTTTATTCTTGCGAACTGCTATAGTATGCTATAAGGAAAAAATGAATGTTTATTCTTGCGAAATGCAATGGTGCAATAGAGGGATAAATCAAATTTTATTATTGCAAAGTGCGATAGAAAAAGGCATCACAGCCAACAGCATAGAAAGCGAAAGGAAGGATAGACACAGGTGGGAGCAGCAGGGTCAGAGGGCAAGAGCATAGTCATAAGTAGCAAGCATAAAGGTGGGAGATAAAGCAGATAAATACCCCCCTATATTATTCGGATACTTTTGTGCAAAAGCCGTAGCCCACCCCAGTTTCATTTGTTGGCCCGGAACCTTACCTTATAGAGTTTATTCAGTTCCCAACATAAGATGATTATTCAGTTCGAGTTCGTTCTCCAAGTTGAGATGGAGACCCCACGCCAGAATTGGCGAATGACCCTACAAAGCACCTTAGTAATTGTTTACCCAAGTGACCCAGCATCTTCACCACAATCATTTCACTGAATTACATATATCTAGGAGCTCACTTAGGTTTATCCAAATCTTCTATATCTTTCCACAAAACAACAACCAGGGGTAGCCTGTAAATGTCAATGGGCAGAAATAGGTAGCTGGCATCTATCCACGGGCTTTAAAGCGACTATCCATGTACTGGCTTTAGTAGGTGGGCAGGTTGGAGAGAGAGTAAAGATGCGGTTATTTCTTACCTGATACTTTATATTTATAAAATAATATTTAGACTACCCGGAACTTAACAGTCATAAAAACGAAATTACTTCCTTCAAAGGACGATGGATGGATTCAGTGCGCAAGGGAATGGATTCAGTGATAGATGGATTTTTTGATCCATGATAAGTCACAGAGTTTAGGGTAGGAGTTTAATAAGCAAGATAGGGAGTTTTCAATTGGTCGAGTGCCTGCACTTAACTAATCAGTTCATAAACTAGTCCGCCTTGCCTGCCTTCCTGTGAAAGCGAGGATAGGTGGCTGCAGTACCGGATTTAGGAGAATCTAAGTTAGATTGTATCTTAGCATAGAAATAGAACTTATTTATATGGTTGGTCTAGTGCCTGCCGTTAAATTGAGGGGAATAAATACAGGGGCCAAGGAAAGAAGTGAAGTGTTTCAGTCCTTCGTAATTGATCGATTGAGGGAAATAATATAGGGGATGTTTAAAAAATCAAAAAGAAAAAGAAAGATTTTATACAAGTTACTGGGATAGGGGTTTGTCCAACTATAATGTCTTCCAAAATATTTGTTACCATGACAGAGTATACCAGCAAAGGCTCAAGAACACCATGGTTTGAGGACCTACAATTAATAAGATAAAACTCCCGAGGAATATAAAAATTGAAAGTAGTAGTAGAGTTCGCATATCTATTCGAAGAATCAGACTCAACCCATATCCATTCTCCCATCGTGACCTACATGAGGCTAGTTTCTTGCCCTTAGCATGACTTGCAACAGCCGGTTGTGTGCCTCTAGCATGACTTGCAGTGACTGGTGGCTTGTCTCCAGTATGACTTGCAGTGACTAGTGACTTGTCTATAGTATGACTTGCAGTGACTGATGACTTTCCCCCTAGCAGGAACATAAGGTTTTGGAGCAATCCACGGATCCAAACCATCAAGTGTTTTCAATGGATTAGTTACATGTTCAATAAATAATGATCCAATAGGTATCAAAGACACTGTGTGAATCGGAGATGACACCATATAACACAGTGGGGTTTAGATAGGGAAGGTACCCATAAAATAAGAATCCTTTCAAAGTATCGCCCTGACACTAGAATACGACGAGTTGGCATAACTAATGAGAGGAACATTTTGGCCACTAGGAGCCCTTGACTCAGTCCATGCAGAAGTATACACTGATCAATAGTGACCACCTTCCCCTCGCGGGGAAAATGAATCACACAAAAAGATGAAAAAGCTACTGCAGTCATAGCATAGGTCCAACTTATTCCAAAAAGAATATTCTAATTCATAAATTAGTGACCTCAACATCAACATTTGTTGTCTTCTTTCCCAACTCAATGATAAAAGATGGAATGATCCCCTTAGGCTGAACCACATGCCATTCAAAGGATTGTAACATATTATGTTAGAGGGCCAAAGTAAGTGAACCCAAGGCCTTCCAACAAGAGATGGAAATAACACAAGTGGAATCACTCTCATCAACTACGCACCGATAGATGTCTCGTGACTTAACATGAATCTGAAAATCCACTTTAGAAGGGAGCCTAGGGGAAGATTGATCAAGAGGGAAAGCAATGACATTTCAGTTGGATAGATCCCTAGCTCCGATCATGTTTAGTAACGCCTTTCATTGTAAGGGGAAGCTTCGGAGGACTTCTAATGTAGATATGGTACAAGGTGCTTGGGGCAAGATCCTCAACAATGTTCTAATTCTGAGCCACTCGTGCATTAGGGTACTGTGAGCAAACTTTTTGAAACTTCCCTTCGAAAAGCGTTGAAGAATGTAAACTAGAGGCTTGAAAATGTAAAGGGATCCATTTGGCTATGACGAGGATGGATCAGGTGTGATTGGATTCTTATCAGAAGAATCATAGTTTAAAGAATGAGTTTGCAATGAGACGTCATGCTCACACATGAAAACAGTAGCAGGATCCCCGGATGGATACTTGTCTCCTTGATTACCGTGTGAAGGGGAGGGATTAGAGGCTACCAAATGTTGTTGTAGAAAGGGATTGTTCAAGACAACTTGTTGCGAGGTGGACCCTGGCTGAGCCATTTACTTGTGAATCTCATCCATGTGTGGACCACTGATGCGTAAGATGGTCTCCTTTACAAATCTTGCATGTAAAACAAAGCATCCGCTTTCCCCCCTCCTTCTTTAGTAGAAGGAATATTTGTAGTTGGATTGGTCTTTTGCCCATAATTATCTGTCTTCTTATAATTTATTTTATTATTACCCCCCTTACTGAGTATCATTATCGGTCGATGTAGATTGCATCGTATTTACCTGAGAGGCTTGAGTAGGGGTTGAAGGTGATGGGGCTTTTGGTTGGCTAGCTACTAAGGCTTAATTTACAATCATTTTTACCCATTTGATCAACCAAATGATTCATAGTGGTGTTTTTTATAGTACCTACTATCCCGTCAGCAGGTGGACCAGGAGCAGGTTTAGGTGATTCCATTAAAGGATGGGGGGCATGATGAATTGTGTCATAGAGGGGTGCCAGGTTTAGAATAAATAAAATATCTCTATTGCGCCTTTAGGATTACTCGCTCCTCCATAATTGCACTCAATATAGAGACATCCTTGGAAATTGGTGGTAGTAAAGACTTCACAAACCAATTGGCAATAAATTGATAAAGGATTTTAGCTCGAATAAGACTACGTCTCCTTCTCCATTCATGAATATGATCGGAGATGTGAGTGGAGGTACTTTTATGTAGTGACATAAAATTTTATGTCCTGGTTTCATAGCGATATGCAACTGGAACTGGGTCAAAAATTCCATGGCTAAGGATTCAAAATCATAGTAAGGGGCACTAGGTCACTCTATATACCATTTTGCTGCAGTACCTATCAAGGTGTGTTAGAACATCCTCAATTGAATACTATCATCCACCAAAGAGTTGGATGAACACCACAAGTGAAAAGTCATGAATGGTTTGATGGATTCTCACCCGGTTTTCCATCAAACTTAGGAATGTCCGATTGGAAGTTTGGTAGGTATGGACGACCATGATGGCTGGTGACACATTGGGTCATTGGTCAATTGTGAAGTTTCAGTAGATTCAATGTCGCTAAAAATGACAACCGAGGGTTTGCAAAAGCATTATGGAGTAAAGTGAAGGTACCGATGAATCCCCCCTTCCAACTAAACTATGGATCCTAATGTTTGTGTTTCCGGTATTATACCAAGATAATGGGGTGATGTTTCCCCCTGGAATTAGTCCAGTGCTGGAAGAAGGTCCAACTGTACTAGTGATGGCCCAACCAAAAGGGAAGCCAACATTTGGGTGGGGAGATCGAAGTACCAAAGGAAACTTGAGGCATAGTATGACCTCCACAAAAACCAACACTAGTAGCTGGACCAACATAGGTCGATAAATTCCACCCAAAAGGGAAGCCCGTAGTAGGGATGGGGGAGATAACCAGAGGCATACTATTGTTCGGTTAATATTTACTCAGTAATAGAGCAAGTTAACTTACTTTGGTTATTGTTGTAATAGACCCATGGTATTGGGAGGTCTTCCCATGGTATTCTTGTGATGTAAGCCTATAAAGAGGTTGGTCGTATTCCCATTGTAATATGATTTTAATGTTAAAAAACTCACTTATGGTCGAGGGTACCCGTGGCGGTAGAGACACGGTCGACCATTCCTTGGCCGGATTTGGCCAAGGGGCCATAATTAAGATCTTCTGTTGTTTTTTCCCTGTTCAGGGGTTTACAGGATAAATAATGGTGTTTAGATGTGCATGATGTTATGGTTTTTATTTACTATTATATGTTTTTTGCTGTGTATAATAATGTTTGCTGGATGCCTAGAACCAACAACCTGTGAAAGCTGCAAGCCCACTACTAGCCCCAACACTAGGAGAGTTTTATTGGCCAAAAGGAAAAGGTACAGTAGGATTGGGAGCACTAGGTGAAGTAATTGAAGTGTGGACCAACAATGTAATGTACCCAACCTGGTATTTAGGCACACTAACTCAAACTGTCAACAGAGGCCAAATTTATTACCAAAATTTATTAAAAACAACTGGATTTATAAATCAACTGGAGTAGATGAAGTAAGGTGCAGCCCAATAAGAATGATTTAAGACCTCTGTAATGTAATGAACCTGATCTGATCAGAAACTTAAATGCAGGCCATGTACATCTGGTTCAAACCTTTTCACAAACAGTTTGCATGCAATCCTCAAAACAGCTCTTTTGTAGTGCAGGAAACTAGTCTAGCTTACTAGTTTCAGTGAAAATGTCATGAACAGTAGAATATACTTATGAAATGGTCACAGAGATGTGATATGCTTCAGATTAACACCCATGAACAGCCAACAAGCTACAACTTTTAATAATAGAAGATTTATTCAGAAATTACCAACAACAGGAAAACTAGCTTGTAACGAGGAATCTGCCGGTTTCCAAACGAATCCAAACACACTGAGATGCTCTCGAATCTGCCAACATAGACTTATATGGACTCTAACAGGTCCATATAAAGCTGATCAGATCCTTTTTCAACTTTATATGCCTTTATTTGGAGGTTAAATCATCACAGTTTCAGACTATGCAACCACAGGATTCGCAAATACACATAGGGAAAATCTGCTGACTTCTCTCTTTTTCCAAACACTACCAAACTGACTCGAAACTCTTCACAGACACTGTGACTGGACCCAAACACACCCAGACTCAGATATATGGACCACAGACATTACCCTTTACCAATGACCCCAGTAATTATGTGTAAACTTCTCTGCTTCTGGTGCAACACTGGAAACAACTCAACAGTAGCTAGGACATATGTTTCAGATCTGAACACTCTGCTCAACTTCATAGACTCACAACAGAGGAATAACCCATAAAAACTAAAAACTAGGTGCTCAAACTGCAGACTTAGACTCACAACCCTGCTTTATCCAGGTTTACCCAAACACAACCAAAAAGGCTCGAATTTATTCCAGGACACTGGGATTCGACCCTAACACACCACAACTGTAATAAATGACTCACAGACTTCTTTTTGAAGCACATATGAAAGATAAACAACTCAGAAAACAGGAGATTGTTTGCCGGTTAATGCAGATTTTTACAAAGAGAAATATACTGAAAGATATGAACAGAGAACTTATGGAAAAATCACACTGAGTCTCATTTATAATTGGTTTGGGCATCTTAAATACATTCATGGCTGCTCTTGCAGCTGCAAACCACAGGCAAATCTTATATTAAGATAGACTGAAATACCCAGAATAATTGCAGAAGTAAAGATAGACAAATTAAGCTTTAAAGATTTATTTTCTATATAACCAAACTTTGTTTTATTGGAGGATTTAGACCCCAAACCTCTGATCTGCAACAATGGCTGCGCCCTCCTTCTGGTCAATTATTTGACAGCCGATATAGAAAACCCAGAAACAGCAACCAACACCTACAAGTGCGCCCTCCTCAATCCAATACACACAAACTGAAAACTAGTTCTGAAAATGCAAGCACAAGAACACTGCTTCTACTTAAACTCAACCACAACAAACTGGAACACTCTAAGACAAATCTGAAAACTCAATCCACACCTGCACAAAATAATTATTCACTGAGTTGAAGCTCTGTTAAAAGGACTGGATGTCCTTCTCCTTAATTACCAGCTTAAATGATCAGCTAGTTTATGTCTGCAAGGGGGCACATCTCCCAATGCTGCAAGGGGCACATCTCCCATGCACAGGAACAGCAAAAGCTCTCCAAATACAAATAAAATCTGCAACATAAACCTCCCAATAGGTGCGCCCTGCCCTCTTTAAACAAACCTAGAAACCCTTCATCTGCCTTCTTGGAATTTTAACCAGCTTCTTTGATTTACTGTTCAGCTTCCTCCTTCTTGGAACTCGAGCTACCTCCTTTGGAATTCGTGCCATAATGATTCCTTAATTTAATTGATCTGAGATGCTCAATAAAATGTGCATTTTTGTTTGCAGTCCTTTTCAAGTTTGAAGCACTAAGGGCTTTTTAAATAACTTCATTTTATTCATTCTGGATGCTTTTAACCGTCTATGGTGTTTTTAGAGCATATGGGCTTTCACTTTAGCTTTAAGTAAGTGCAATGGATTTTAGTTGTTCATGTTCATTTAGTTGCTAACATGTTCATCATGGTTTAGAAGGTATGTACCAACCATATATAAATTGAAAGTTGGTCTCTTTTTTTATTTATTTCGGTTATTCCCATAAGGAGAATGTAGAACGAAATACAGCTTTTATGATTACTAATTTGAAAAGAGTGGAATTAGGAACCCACTCATATTATTATAGTATAAAATAAAAATGACAAGTGCATAAATCCTAAAATTAGAAGAAATGGGTATTATAATAACCTCGTTTTCAACTTTTAGTCACTGTACTTCATGGTGGTTTTGGTTCGCACAGTGACCGTGGTAATAATGAGGCAAGCAACTCCCGCAGAATGTGGTAATAATAAGGCAAAGAAGTGGGACCATAGCTTCAGCAGAATGTGACCACGATCATGTGACCATTGTTGTTTCCTTCTTAATTATTTATAATATTTTAAGGCTTCGCACCTTCCCTTAAGGTGCACTGAAATGGCTTAATTATCCTGTTTTATGCCAGTGTGCTCATGTAGTCTTTATTAAAAATACAATCCACATATTGTTTAAGTTTAACCTGTTTAATTCAATATGCAGACAAGACTTCAAATTGAAAGGTGCTCAGTTGCTTTTGCAAGAATATAGGAAGGACCACCCGGAAGTCATTGTCCTTGATCCCCCAGATGCTTACACCATTTACATAATCGCCAGTCAATGCTTCAAGGTTGTAGCTCATTTAGACCCGCGTGACTGTAAGGTAACTCTATTTGTTGTTTAATGATCATTTGTTTAAAGTATGGCTACCTATACAGGATATACAAAAAGATTCACACTAGTTGAGCTCGAAAAGGCCATAGATAGATGAAATTCTCGGAACATACTTGGACAGGAGGAAGCACAGAACATCGAAACATAACTCATAACATCTAATAAATTAACCATGAGATCAATATAATAAAGGAGAGGTTCATTCATGGATAAAAATAGGTATTATTCGTTCGGTGACCCCACTCATCACTGCCTAATCCCAGGCAGGTAACTTATTATTTATTCTTATTTTAACAGGTTTCAGAGCCAGGAAATCCAATACATATCAATAGGACAATACATCACAAGGGCAAAAATACTAATACATTTCTTATACGATACATAGTAGAAGAGCAAGATAAATAATAAGAAAACAAGACAATACATAAGGCAATACATCACGTTATAACATAAGGAATACATAGTATAGCGTGCATCGTCTATATAATAATAAATGCCGAAGCGACGGACTCAGCTATACCGGAACGACGGGGTGTACATGACATGACGGGGGTGAATTAATGGTGTTGGGAGCAATTCTGTAAGTCGCATGCACCTTTTGAGAGTGCATGTCTATTGCAGTGATATTTTGATTTACCTAACACTTATACCTTTGTAATTGCATACAAGAAGATTAGTAAGACAATGAAACTTTCTAAATCTTGTAGACTAGGATTTACGCTACATTTAATAGTATATCCTCTTTTTCTTATTTTTGGCCTATGCATTCTCTAAAGCCTTGCATTTCATGAGATATGGGCTCATTTTCTACTCTGAGCCTTTCTTTTTTATAGAATAGTAAAGTTTCATCCATTGGTTTTCATATATAAGAAAAAAAGACTTCACTTAGGGTAGATGCCTTTTATATTAGCCTTGCATGATAGGACATCACAAAGGTATCGACATCTTCAGGTATTATGGTGGGATTCTCATTGTGCCACAGGATAGCATTAGTTTCATAATTTGATAAAGTACAATATATTTCTGAGGTTTTCATGCACTATGCTCAGAGTGCATGTCCCCGTGTTGAGCCAGTTTTACCCCCCCCACATTGTATGGGGTATTTTATCCAGTCGAAGGCCTTGCTAGGCAGGTTATACTTCGAGTATGATAGCTTTGATGACATCTTTTTATAGGTGGATGAGGGGTGTGAAAATCCTTCCCCTCTAACAAGGGCTACAGTCATTCAGAGCGAAGCCATCACTAAACAAATGTAGGTATAGCTCAATTCCTAAGTATTATCGTCCTTTTGAATAGTTTTGGGAATGGACGACCTTGACCCAATATATGACTTTTTTTTTATAGGTGCTGCTACTTATGCTCGATGATTTCCAATGGTTCGATGATAATTTTTTTTATATTTCTTGAATAGTCTAACAGAAAAGTCCAACACATGACCTGATCATAAACATATTTATTTAGTCGAGACACTTGGAAAACATCATGAATTTATATATGTGGTAGTAAAGTCAATTTGTAAGCCATAGCCCCTATATACGCCAAAATATTAAATGTCCATAATTTATAAAAAACTTCTTTTTGGTCTAACTCTTAGAAACACTTTTTATCCAATGTGGAAATTGATCTGTGTTCTTCTTTTGTTTGCATAGCTTTTTGTCTATCTTGGGCAGTCTTCAAGTTTTTCCTATACTTGTTTTATCATGCCTGATGTTACCCCTCATTTATACATGAAGCTTACACTTATGGTTTTCATCAAAAACCTTACATGCAGATTACATGATTATAAGATGGATGGTGGGGCGATGCATTTATGTTTCTCAACACTTCCCTTGTGGCTCGTTCTGACTGCCTCAGTTTTGATCCTAAGTTGAAAGGTTCAATACTTTTTAGGTGTGCGATGCCTAGAGTAAACATGTTTATGCATTTTATCAGTTTGTTGCCCATTCAGAGCTTAGCAAGATCTCCAGTAATTGTCACTTTATATAGTAGGATGGTTATTGGATGCATTTAAAAGATGTTACATGAAAGTTATCTTTATTATTTTTATATAATTGGTTAGGAGGGTTTTACTCCACATGGTCCCTATTGGTGTATTCGATAATCACTTATGGCAAACTTTTGACCTGGAGGGGATAATTATTTTAGTCTAGTGATCCAGTGCCCTAGCAGGTATGGAGGTATCTCATGATGTTATCACTTGTAGACCGGGGGACCTTTTGGAGGTGAGCGTCTTAGCATCTTACCCATGATTTTAATATTTAATTGGATGCAAAAATTATATTCTACGTGATCAAACAACTTGGTGAGCTTAGCATGTTAGCGCCCTAATCATATGGGTTGACATTACACACATGGATAGGTTAATCATCACATGGACCACATCCTTACATGCATCTAGGCCTAAAAAACAAGCAGGAAGAGATCAGGACCCAACAGGCCACCTTTATAAAAGAAACAAAAAAACACATAAACTCATGGGCACAGTTGGTTATACTAAAGGATAAAGCCCACCCCCCCTCTGGTGGTAGTTGAGGAAGTAGTGCAAGCTAAGCTCATGGACGAGCATACAAGGATAACTATATAATTGAACCTCAAAGTAAGGGGGCTCCCTCCTTCACGCCAAGTTGGGGCTTCTTTCCGATGCCACCTTACTTTAGCACACCTACTTTTGGTAGTGACCACTCGAGTTATTGGCCTTTAATCTATTGATGAAATTCCAGATTTGGCTTACAGTCGGGGATAGGGATTCAGTGGGGACTTTGGCTCTGTACGGATGGTGCGTAGGAGAACGTTAAGGTCATATTGTTGGGAGGCGTACGGGGATGTGGTTATACAGGTGGGGGAATAGTGGGCTGTTCGCGTATAGGAATACGGTTATTAATGTTAGTAGTGACTGTCGATGGTGCCGGGCGTAACGGAAATGCCAAAAAGACCTACGGGCGGTGAATGTCGGAGGAATGTCGGAGGTAAGAGAGTTAAGTAAGCATGTTGGCCTCATTGAACGCGGACGTTAGCAACCAGTGCATCGATGACCCGGAACCACCAGCACTAGCAGTTGTTTACCTTGAATCATTTGATCTTGTCGAAGAACCAGTCGACCCAGTGCCAGGTAATTCACCAATTGATCTCACGGAAGCAAGGGCAAAGGACCCACCACCAAAGGCATAGGTCGAAAAGCTAGATCTATATACGATATATCCATTTCGAAAAAACAAAATAGTCCATTTACCCCGAACCCATTGAAGTTGCCCGGGAGTCCCCAGCATCTGAGTAAGGTGCAGGAGAGAAGGAAGCAGGGGAGGGTGCACGTAAAGCAATCATATCTCATTTCCCTAATAAAATTATATTATTTATAACGATACATATTACTGTGAGTGTATTGCATTAATCACACATTGAATGATACATTCTCTGGCCCCGTAAGGAATCGATAAGTACTTTGGTGATCGCGCCGCAGGTATTTATAAGATTCTAAATGTAGGGGATTTTTATCGTGAAAAGATACTTTGAGTAAGGTTATCGCCTTTGAGTACAAGCAAATAGAATATATCCAATCTAAGGCAAGGAGGGGACTCTCTATCAAGGGCTTCGCTCCATGTTCTGTCAATCTATCTCTTCCTCTTCCTAAGCTCCTGGCCTTTAGAGATAATTTGCTAGAATAGTTATTAAGGAGGGGACCTAATGGCCCGATATATCCTCAAATGGTCACTTCCGGGCAACGAATGAAAAAAATTGATGTCCAGCCAGTACTGGTCTTGGTTAGGACTACTACTAACTTACTGGTTAGTTAATTTATTAGTTAGTGAAGGTCTTGGTTAGTGCAGGTATTGTATTACTTGCCACTATCGGTCGGGCACTGACTCTTCGTTCGGTCGAGCTACACTTACTTTTTGGTTAAGGCTTGCTTATGAGCTTGCTGGAATTCCTAACTTACATTTCAGTATTTTATGCTCTGTTCGATTACAATATCCTTTTAAGACGTAGTTATAAGTACACCATGAAGGTAATTGCCTCCTCGGTATTTTACATTGTGATGCTTCCAGTCATGATGGAAAATAATCACTTTAGATAAGCTTACTTATTACAAATATCACTCGACCAACAACTTTGACAGTGTCTTAACTGTTGTCAGAGCCAATAAAACTCTCTCATCCTACATAGAGATGGGCCCAAGAGTTTTTAAAGACTCCTTACTATTGTGGGCACAAAAAGGCTCACCACAAAAAGTTTACCCTTTAGGATCCACTCTAATACGCACTATCACGTCCTTGGAATAAGTACCATGTGCATCATCTACCACGTCTAGTATGTCATCCACATGTGAATTACCAGGTTATCCATCAGGAATGGCCAATCTATCCCCCACCTAGTGATACCCATCACTAGATTCCCTTCCTCTTCCCACCTCCCAATGTCATCAGGACTCCTATGATGCCCACACTTGCTCTTCCTAGACTCACTTTATGGATACTTGTATGGTAGTTTTTCCTTCCCTACTCACACATTTTATTGGAACCATCAACACACTTATTCTTCAATACCATCACCCTTTCTAGTGTCCCACCTCATATACACACCTCATATACATTGGAGCTTTCATCGACACCCATTGTGCTAACCAAGACTGAGAAAGATAGTGGCAAGAACAATAAAGAGGGGGGCACCATTACCCCTAGGTTTTTCATAGACACCCCAGACCACCACTCGCATTTGGATTTGCACCTCCTTGTACCCTTTGTGACACAAAAATCCATGCCACCAACCTTTTACCTATGCTCTTAGAGTTGCAGAACATTATACACAATTTTACCCCAAAATAATCTACCAAAGTGTGTAATGCAAGATTTTACACCAACTACCCATGCAGTCCATGATGATTCACCCCCACATTGATGACAATTAGCATGTGTTGCCTCCCCCATACATGAAACCATAGACTCCTCTGCTATGATTGATCACATCTCTTCATTGGTAGGTTATATGAATTGAAATGACTCTTCATTTTCATCTAGCATTTACATTGGCCCACCTCCATCTGGTGTACAATAAACCTTTCCCTGGCTGGAATCTCATTAAACTTGTGTCGTTTCCATGTTAGTAGGCTATTTTCCTATGAACAACCCATCCCATACATACTGAGTTACATATGCAAGTAACATTCAATCAACAACTTCTTTAACCATATAACATTATACCACTAGCTCTGGTGACCACATCTTTCATTCCGATGAAGACATCCTAGAAGCCATGACTGCTCCTAACTATCATTGGGATGATATGCATCATCATCCCTGCTTTTTACTAGAGGACACCTTCAAATCTCAAACCACTTCTGACCAATATACTTTATTACCAAGGATTTGATTCCCCATGGCCATGTTGATTGGTTCAATAGTGCCATCCATGCTTTTAACACCTTTGAGGAAGGAAGCATGGCTAATACTTCACCTATCATCATGATGGATATATTTGTTGCATCTAGTGTTACTGCAACATTGTTCTTGGAGATTCCTAATTTATTGAAGAGGTCTTATCTTATAAAACACTTTTACAATAGTTTGACAATGTGTTCACCTGATCGTACTTAGATATCCTTAGAATTAACCTTTCCATCGTCGAACACCATATTTACACATGGACAGATACATCTCCTATTTAGTAGAAAGAATTACCTCTCCATCCTTCCAAGGCTCCATCCATCAAACCAAATATAGAACAATATACCAATATAGGTTCATCTATCCCATCGCATACACATTATGGGGTTATATCCTTGTCCGTGTGAGCAAAAAAGAAGGGAACCATTCACGTATGTATCAATTTTTAAGATTGGACCAAGCTTATCCTAGGGACAATTTACTTACTTCGTTTTATTAACCAAGTCATTTACACCTACACTGGCTAGGAGTCCCCTTATTTTTATATATTTTTTCGAGGTACAACCAGATCTAGATCCTCCAATATGATTAGTATAAGATGGCTTTCACAACACCATGGGGGACTTCTGCTAATAGCATTATGCCCTTTGGATTTAATAATTATAGATCCACTTTATAGCACACCATGTCCTATGTGTTCCATGATGTAGTTCACATCATCCCAGCTTATATTGATGATCTCACCTCTTGCTTGACGAAATGGTCGCAACACCTTTAATATCTCCACATTGTATTCATGTGGTTTTTATAAGTTGATAATACAACATACACTTGAATCCCCTCAAAATTGTCTTCTATGCTATGGTCATCCACCTCTCATTATTCATTAGCTCTGAGTATAAATTCATCATTGGTCCACTCAAATTCCAAGCCATCATTTAATTGCCTCCCCTATGGATTCAATGCTAATTGCAAAGTCTTCATGGTAAGGCCAACTTCTTGCATCGATTTGTTCTTGAGTATGCTACATGTGCCCACTGGTTTTTCTATATTTTATGTAAATATATTTAGTTTTGATGGGAATGACTAATATCAACAGTATTTTGATGCATTAAAGTAGGCACTCAAATCCACATATTTTTTTTATATCCCCTGGCTTTGATAAGGGCTTCGCGCCCTTTACATCATTGCCTTGGTTTTACCGTCACTGGCATGTTATTCCAACAAGAGTAGGCTGGTTGTGATAACATTATATACTATGTTAATAAGAACCTCTCGGGAACACCATTAAACTATAACCATAAAAAGACGTTAGCCTTGCTCGTGGTCCATTCAGTAAAAAACAAAAACTTAACTACTACATTCTTCTTTGTAAAGCCAAGGTGGTAGCAAAATTGAACCCCGTGCAGTACATACTAGGATGGAAATTTATCATTGGTAATTTCGCTCGAAGGGTCATTATCCTCTAGGAGTTTTACCTTTCATTTTATATACCCAAAATAAAGAAATCCTTGGCCCTCATTGAGTTAATCACTGATCTTTCGATGGGCATTGCAAATCCACCCCTTAATAACACATTACTTTATGGACATTTGTTTATTATTTCATTGAAGGACCCCTGGTATTATGGCATATTAACCTATCCCCACACATAGAAATTTGGTCAACATATTTCATGCGAATATCGTTAGTGCATCCATCATTAGGTACCTAATTATCTCCTCATCAGATACATTCTTTATTGGCGAGGAGCCAACACCAGTATATGTTGGTGCCTATCTCACAAAGAGGCCAAGAGGGTCCTTAATAACTACCATAGTGGTGCTTACGCTGTCCATTTATTAGGAATAACCACTATACGAAAAAGAATTTGTGTCAATTCTTTCTGGCCCTCCCTATTTCATGACTACATTCATGCAGTTAAGCGGTGTGTTAATTTCCAAATATCCACTTTTAAGTCATGATATCCACTAGCTCCTTTGCACTTAACTATCATTGTTAACCCTTCTACAAAGGGGGATCAACTTCATGGGGTGCCAAACTATATTTAGTGGGGGTCACAAGTACAACATCATAGTTGTTTATTATTTAACTAAGGTGAGTAGAGTCATGCCAACTTTTGAAAACAAGTCCAACAGATCTACCTACTTTTTATTTCACCATGTTGTCACTGGCTTCGGTGTCCCCAAGTAGTTGGTCTCCATGATCTGAATTAGATCCATAAAATAATAGGCTATCGGTTCAAGTTACTTCAAGACTCAATGAATAAAGAGGACTAGCTACAGAAGCAGAGTTTCACAACTGTGGATGAGGTAGGAGATAGGGTTTATGGCATGAAGGGCCCCATGCCATTCCGATTGGTATCCATACCAGGCTATGGGTGGTTCATTCCATGCTTCTTCGTGTTTGCCCAAATGTCATCCCATTGAGATAGAGAGGGTGGGGGATAGGGCATATGCAATTTTTTGTTATAACTTTGAAATAGCAGTATTAAACTCTTATATAAGTAAAAAAAAAATAGGTGGCTTACTTAATCAATGAATTACTTACTTACTTAATTAATTACGGGAGGCTAAAAAGCAAATAAATGGGCTTAAGAGATTATAAGCAGAGCTTCACCTTCACCAATTGAAGTTTCTCCAGCATAAGCATAGGAAGTTTCAGTCGATCCAGAACCAATTGATTCAGTTGACTTAGTTTACTTCATTGCAATTAATTATTATATTAAGGCTTTGTAAAAGCACTATATCGCTCAGCAGCAGCCCTCTCAATTTGAGAGTCAAAACTCGCAGCATTCCTTTAACTAGCGACAGATCCTGTGGCGGAGTCCTTAGTTCCCTAGAAATAAGCAGAGAAAAAAAGTAGGAGCAGATATATGTTGTTGCATATTAAGTTTAGCCGCCTATTGGCCGAGCAAAAGCCGTATGGGCATTGGCTTCTTCTTTGTAAACATGGACAAGGGTAGCAGCAGTTTGAAAGCCAGTTCTTTATTCAACGCTTTCAGTTTAAGCATAAGAGCAAGCAACACCAATTGCATTTGACCTGAAGCATCTGTTTAAGAACCCCTTATTTGCACGCGTTTCACTACCAATTTCATTTTAAGGACTAGGAGTAAAGGAGAGCTAGGATAGTATTGGCAGCTAGAGCATAGCAGTTACGGGTTTCCCGCTACTATTGAATAATCGTTTCAAGACTGCCTCGCCTGGCGTCCTTTCAATTTGGGAGCCATAGCTTATTGTTGATCCGTTAGTTGGCCGAGTGAAAGCAGCAATCAATTGCAAATGCAGTCAAAAGTGGTGCATCCAAAACCAGTGTAGCCAACCAATAAGTGCATCCGTTATATTTAATAAAAATTGCACCTAATAATTAATGACAAAAGCGAGAGAAGGCCGGTATAAGCAGGAAAGGGGAAACCTTTTGGGCGATATAATTCCATATCCTACAGTTGCAGGTCGAGAGTAAGCTTCCCTTCCAACTCGAGATCTAAACCCATCAGTAGTATAGGAGCAACCCGCAAAGGTATTAGATACAGGGATGGGCTACGGTTTGATTTTGTTGCCCTAGTAGCAGTGGAGATAGGAGCATAGGCAAATGTTAGAGCATAACTCTTAGATGGCAGCAGATCCGGAAAATAACAGATAGGAAAAATGGATTATCTACTGGGTGATAAAGTGATGGAGGCTCGCGAATCAGACTCCTCTTTGGGGCCAGAAGCCATCCCTGTTGTTGGATCGAATCCCATTTTGATTTCCCGTGGTTATGATGTTTGAATATGAAAATAGCAGAGATTCACGAAAAAGTATCGCGCTATCTACTTGGTTTTCGGTTTCAAGTCCTATTCTATTAGTAGCAATGATTGGGGCTACAGTACTTACTATGCATAGGACTACCAGGGTGAAGAGACAGGACGTATTTCGACAAAATGCGATTCCAAGAGAACTATAATTAGTAGGACAACAGGAGATCGGGGAGCAGGGGTAGCTTCTTTCAGTAATTACACCAATAATTTACAAGTGGATGAGAGAAAAGTGTGAGAGCATTGTTACTAAATGATAATGAAAGTGTATAGATTCCTCCTAATACACCTGTAGTGTTGACTACTACACCATCACAAGTTTTCCACTACCTTTTATTGACTCAGGAAATAAAGTAGTTCCAAGTGCCAGCAGCAGATGTAGAGTCAGTAGGTTTTGCAGTAGTTGAAGTGGCACCAGCAGCAGGTGTTTACCCATCAGCATCAGCAGCTAAGGCATAAGCAACGGAATAAGCATAGATATAGATACAAGCAGGAAAAGCATGAACAGGCCTAGGTTAATAAGTTCCAGATCGATACCCCATAGCCATAAGCTACAGAAGCAAGGGTAGTTTAAGCATACGTTGACGTATATTAAACAGAAGTAGATCCAGCAGCATCATCAATAGCAGCTTATCCAGTATAAGATCTAGTAGCAGTTAGTTAAGCATACCTATACCTAGAAATATCCAGAGAAATACCCATAACCAGTTGTTTCAGGTGGTGAAGAACGAGACCCAGATCTAGATCGAACAGTAGTTTCAGTCACATATACAGATCCAAATCCATACGCAAAAGCAGTAGCATATCCAGATTGAGAGCTTGAAGCATAAGCATATCTACTAGCACCATCAGTAGCATATCTAGCAGCTTATCCAGTGGACTCAGCAGCATACCTATACCTAGTTGCAGTGAATGATCCGACAGTAGACTATGTTGGTTCATCAGTTTATTCTGTTGATCCAGTCGGTTAAGCAGTCGATTGAGCTGTTGACCAATACTAAGCAGTTTACTAAGCACCAGTAGTAGCAGTTCCTGACCTAGCACCAGTAACACCAGTAGTAGACCCTAGCATCAGCTTATCTCGCAGTAGCAGCACGAGTAGCTTATTTACTACCAGCACTAGCAGCGGCATAATTAGTTTAAGCTTATGATCTAGCACCAGTAGTAGATACAATAGCAGCACGAGCAGCAAGGTAAGCAACAGAGTTGTGGTTGCTTAACCATAAGCATAGGCATTCATTAGCATAAACATAAATTTATCCATTCCATGTAGGTCCCCATTGGAGGATATCTACAGTTTCCTTTTTTATAATTAGTGTTAGATTCAGGTTGTCCTAGAGTTTCTGTTGCACTTCCTTTTTTGATTCTTGTGGCCAACTTTTTATCGAACTTCAATCTCTCAATGATCAAGTGCGAGAATCCTCGAGAGAGACATGGCAAGAAGCCGCCCAGAAGCAGGAAGATATGTTTTCAGGAGTAAATGTTTAAAACAACGAGGATTACCACACCTCGTCCGGCATAAGAGCAGAATGGGAAGACTACAGAGGGAAGGCCGTCGACATCTCAGCGTCCAGCATCAGCAGATCGACGGGTGTTACAGTTAGCAGCGGGAGCAGTAGGGTTTCCCTCAGTAGAAATGCAGGCGCAAGCAAAGGAGGTAAGTCATATTGACTTGGTTCTGTCGGAGATACCCACAGACACCCTGCATAGCTTGCAATTAAGTATTGCCCAGGAAATTGAAATGCGGGAATAATCCCAAGCTATATACTTTATAAAAATTGAAGCGGAGAGGTGCGCGTTGTGGGAAGACTTTAGGCAGATTCGGCAAGAAAGGGATGAGGACTGTGCAAAGAGAAGCTGAACTCTATCTACCCTGAAACTCTCAATTTCATTACCGGAAAACCGGATTACAGCTAATGTTTGAATGTTGATCCCGAAGCCCTCTTATCATCCACCCCATCCCGATTGGTGGGCCCCTATTGTAGTCCCTCGGCCTATTCCTATATGTTTTAGTATCCTTATCCACGACTCTTACACTGGATCGATATGCGGTAAGCCCTGTATTTTGTGGTTGGTAGACCTCTGCCAGTAAGCAATTTCAAGTCTTTTTGATGGAGCTCCCTACCGTTTACTAAAATGCGAGTTTTTCCAACGGCACAGTCCCGTGGCATGGGATAATTTTCACTCTTCTATGAAAGGCTGCATACCATATATATATAAATTGGTAATTTTGTACTAAGCAAAAATCTTCAAATTTATGAAAGGCTTGCTTGACGTTGGGAGAGCAAGGTTTGCAATACAAAATTATCTTGTAATGAAGAAGCCAGAAACTGGTAAAAAAATTAACTTACTGGTATTCTACTAAGACATGGCCCACCCATGAGACCCCAAAAACCAGCTTGGTAGTCGTACCTGAATGAATCCTCCAGTAGAAGCAAAGAGTAAATTTAACAGAGATAAATATAGAAAGACATACCATGTTAATAACATTGAAATGTATACTATCAACTGTAAATGTATACTATCAACTGAAACTATCCTTGAGAAATAAATATTACCACTGCCTAAATAGGATACTATTATTGCTAGTATACCAGTAATCTCCAGGATTAACTGGGTCCAGCATATTCCTCGGCCTTCTTAACCACATGGTCAGGTATAGGCCTGCAATTGACTGAGACTTTTGGCCTGACAGCCTCTGACCTTGATTACTTCTTTGAAATCTCTGATGCTCTTCTTCAGAAATCCTGTGATGGTAGTGTTCCAGTTACTACCTGATTCTTTTTACAGATCTTCTTGGTGTTCCCTTTCCACGGTGTCTTTGGAGTTTTCCAAGCTTGAATATGTTTGAGATAGTGAAACTGCCACAGTTGACTTATTTACATTCTTTGTATCATTCAAATCAAAAGTCTTCTCAGCATGGTTGGAATTTATTGAGTTGGCCCTCTTTTGATGACTGGCAACAATAGTTTTTATCTTAAAGACCCTTGTTTATCATCTCTGAAGGTGAAGAGTATCCCAAAAGCTCATTAAGTGGGGAAACTGCCATTGATGATGCTAAATCAAGTCCTGAGTACCCTTCAGTACTATTTGAGTTGCCTCTATAAAGGTCCGGAGCCTCCGAGCTTCTTGTGTCATGCAAATTTATTGGCAAAGAATCATGATCTTGCCCTCTCAAATCTTGAACATAGCAAACTTCTATTATTTCATCTGCCCTGGTCGTAGGAAGATGAGGCTTTCTCAATAGAGGCTTTCCAGTAAGGGGAGGAAGTAAACCCAGTTTACCACTAGCAGAATGAGTTGTAGAATTGGGAACATCATAATCATCTACATGCGAATAAAGGCTGTGATAGACATATCTTTCATTTGTCAGCATATTTTGGATAGCATTAAAAGAGCTGGCATGGTTAGCACCTACAACTCCATGCTGTTGACAGTCACAAGGATTTACCTTTATGTACTGAGATGGATAGTTTTTATGTTTTGCCATAGAGATGCTATGTCTCTTCACGCGAATGGTGAAGACAAATATATTGGAACAGGCACCACACCGGAGTCCATTTTTTTTATTCCCTGTAGTAAATAGAGTTCCAGGTATTAGCAGTAACTGCAAACAATTATCACAAAGAACAAATGGTGCACTGCCTACAAAGGGTGAGCATGGCAACGTCCTCCATTTTCGAGCCACTAATTCTTGTGCATATTTTGTTTTTTATTGAAAAATAGTTAACTCTCTTGTTCCATAGACCTCTGACCATGTGACTTCTCCCTATATGAGTAAGAAGGGTATTTATGGGCTGAAGCAGCCTGTACTCGAACATTAGTAGTATAGAAATTACGGAAGCAGACTTGATTGGTAGCAGCATTATTCATGTGCTGATGGCAATAAGCAGTGGGTAACACATGTGACGGCATGCGCAGTGAATGTTGATCATGATAATACTGTGAAAAGCAGGTCCCTGGGTGGCGTGAATGATGCCTTGAACAAGGATTACAATAATTCCTGCTCATGTCAACAGGTTCATAAGAGGCAGAATAATACTGGTACCGATCCTTTAGCTGCTCTTATCCAGAATAGGAAACATGTGGGATTCTGTAAGGCATAGGAACAGCCCTTTTCTCTACATATGATCCACGGGGACATGGCTTAAATTCTGAGGATGTGGATGCTTTAAATAAAATTCCTTGTCCTGTTCATCCATCAAACCATGCAACAAGTCTTACTTTCGATGCACACAGCTGCGCTCTACGTTTGGGAGTAGAGTGGATCCGTGGACGATATGCCAGTTTTGCCAAACTTGCCTCTGATCCAACGGAGTGATCCCCCCCAAGTTAGAGACTCGTCATAATTATCAGCAGGCATAAAAACACTAGCATGGCCTATTAAACGTGGCATGTTCTCCATTAATATATGTATAGTTTCAGGGGTCACAACAGTCCTATCAATGTTGTGTTGAACTCGTACATTTGAGGCATGAGGCAATTCACATGACCTAATACTGTTCTCTCAACTCATCCAATTTCCTAAGTATCTCCACCTGTTCATTTTGCAAATTTGAAGTTTCATGAAATCCTGATAAGCTTCCACTGTAATCAAATTTATCGCTAGCATAGTCTTCATGATTAAACTGCGACAGAGCTCTTGGATGATTGTAAAAATCCGATCTGTCTGATGCAGGAGGCATGTTCCTTTATAAGCGAGGCCTTCTTTCTTTAATACCTGGGACTCCATCTATTTCCAGTTGTCGCCATGGTGGTCCATCCTGTGAAGACTTAAAACTGTAGGAACTCTGCAAATCTTTTTCTTTTTTTACCCCTATTTGAGCTTCCCAGTTCCTTTCTATTTATTGAGATTGCCACTTGAGGTGACTGTGTTTTTAACAATCCATTAACAAATCAATGTTTCGTTCCCTTGTCTGAGATCTCACCTCAGACCGAGTCAAATTTGTTTGAGATGAGAAGTCAATGAATCAAAGCTACTTTCTGTCATCTAAGATTGCACCTCAAACGGACCTGGTCTCATTTGATCCACTGGATGGTCTGCTTCACTTTCCATTTGATTAGGATCATCAGAATAATTTATAACCTTCCTGCCCAAAAACTTTCAATTCTTGGGTGCTAGTCCTATATGCCTATTTGAAAATACGGAATCATTTACCCTAGTATCTATCACCTTAGCTTCTTCATTAAAATGCCTATGATTCCAAGGTGGTCTTTACAAATCCTATCTCACCATTTTGCAGCCTATCTGAAACATTTTACATTGAATTTGATAGCGTCGAATTATAAAATTCTTCATGAACTGACCCGGGGGTAGAGGATTGAATACCTTGGTAATGGGGACTATCAAATAGCTCACCAGATGAACCAGAGCCAGAACTATTGTCCAACTATTCATTTGCAAATTAGAAAGCCTATCCGTTTACCCTTCTGATCCTTCCACTGCCTTTGGCTTTTGTGCTTTGCTCCAAAAGTGGGTATT
>BSBM01003758.1:0-63907 GCA_027924585.1 Larix kaempferi | reverse complement strand
AAATACATTAATAAATGAACTTTGCAAGGCATCAGGAGGATAGGACGAAGCTAAACAAATGATCATCTATGTGATGCCAAAGCAGGGCTTGAGCCCCTAATGCTGTTACATATAGCACATTGATGGATGGACTCTGCAAAGTGGGTAATTGTAAGGAGGCAATAAAGTTATTTAAACATATGAATGATGGCGGTCATGTCCTTAATATGATTACATATACATATCATATCATGTCATGTCATGGATGGACTATGCAAGAAGACACGCCTCAAGAGGTCAATAAAACTATTGCGTGAAATCCTCCTACCACCATGGGGTATGGCTTATCTTATATTATATTATTTCCCCATAGATTTTTCATTACTAGCGGGAATATGTCTCCCTTATATTTAGGCAATCAAGTTGCTGCAAGAAATGGGCCAATGGTGCTATTTATTATCCCTCCTTCATTAGCTACATTCGGCATAAATAACGTGGCATTCTGGTTATAATTCATTTGTCTCAGTCCAGCAAAACAGAAGTTAAGGAAGCGAAAAGCGGGCTCACCCGTCGTGGGTGAGGAAGCGCGGTCATTCTTTATATAAGTTGGGTTCAATTTGTATCCCCCAGGGAGCCGGAGATAAAAATGATGTCCGTATTCACCGAGGATTTTCCCTAAGTTACTTATTGGGTGGGGGGCTAGTTACCAACATTCTATTATACGAGCCTCTATTTGAGAGTCTTTAGACGACCAAAAGGGAGAGGAATAACTCCAGAGAAACGTAAATATAAGAATCAGATACTGTTTACTTAGTGTTGTGTCCTCTCTTTATTTAACGACTATAGATATTATCGAAGACCCCGGTAGATAGTGAACTCACAACGTTATCCCAACCAAGAGCTTCTGTTTAGTTTGGCCTAAATCTGATGTTTCAAAATAATGAAGTTGAGTATAGTCCGATCCGGCAAGGGTATGAGAGGGGGTTGAATAGAGCTCCAACAAGCATTGGCATTATTTCATTCCAAAGCCGGATAATGCAGTGATTGGTTTCCCCAATAGCATATTACATACTATATAATATACCCCAAGGAGAGCATATGACATACGACATATCACTCGACAGGAGAAAGACCGGGGAGAGGGAGGGGCAAATTGAGATTATATACGTAATTTGACAAGTACAGTAATGCCGGCCGTTGCTCTCCTTATCGGTCTAAAGGCCCTTACCCCAAGACAGGGCAAGCCGAAGGTTCTTCTTTCACAGCTAGATGGAGCCCCGCTTGCTAGAAGTGAGGGTCAGGACACAGCAGAGAACTTGCATAGAATCCAGGCACCTCGCTTGACAACATAGACACAACTGGGCTGCCGGTGGCAATGCCCACCCACCTTCTGTTGACCTCTTGGCTAAGATCGGCTGACAATGACCAGCTAAAAAAGATCGGCTATTGTATGACCCTATGCAATGACCGACCTCCTTTCCTGGCAAATACTGATCTGCTTATGGGCTCTTAATGTTATAGGAACCTCAAAATAGAATCATCTATAGCGCTTGTTCAATTCTTCCGTCCAGTACAGGTAGGACCAATTCTGTGTTCCGTAGCGGTATGATCCTCGAATTGTTACTCAACGTAAGATTATCATTGCATGCATTTAAGGTAGCATTATTTTTCTATACGTTCAGCTTAAATAAAGGGTGATATAATGTCCTTTGGATAAACTTTCTCCCACACCACTACACTTGACCCGGTAATAAAGGCAAACGTTAACTTGGTTGTTTTCTAAAAGAGATCATTAAAGGGCACATATACTCTCTTCGTATTCTTTTCTCGGTAAGTGGAGTTTCCTCTATGAATAGATCAAAAAGTTGTCTTATGAGGTGGGGTATGCCCTTGCACCAACCACCCTTCTAAAAGGTAGCGATCTATACGTGCTTTACTAAAAGAGAGAGCCTCTTTGGTTTGGCCCAGGCCAGCAAGATTTGTTGGACAGGTTCACTGTGTACTTTAGGTGTTTTCACTGTTTCATAATGGGTACTCTTCTCTCAGATCTGATGGGGCCCTTATATCGTGGGTATCCTGTGATGATTAACTTAATTGCTCCCGGATATCCAGTTGTTATGTGTTCCTTTTCTCGTGTCTGGCGGCGGTAAGTCTATTTCTATCCTCTCATTTGGTGCCACCCGCCCCGGCTCAATCGTTATCTCCCACCTAGTAACAACGTGAATTCCCTCTCCTCGTCTGGTGTCGACTTAGGGAGAATCTTATATATTGGGTATGGTGGCTCAATAGGTGACTTCTACTATCTCGTTGATGTTATGTTTAACGGGGTAAGTTGAAAGGCTGCTTATGGCGTAAGGCTTCTGGCTAATTAATGGTTAAAGGTGGCTTCATTTGAATGGTTCGTTGACCTATAATAAGACTTTCTTTATACCTTCTCTCTGAATGGCTATATCCCCTCCCTTATGTAGATCAGGTCAAGCGCTGTATAGGTGTAGGTGGAAAGGTGGGCTTAGCTAAAGGTTACGGGTTCAAGGGTTCAAGGTCTAGGCTTATGGCTTAAGGCGGCTCTAGTCCCTCCCTAAATATTGGATCTCACTCCTCGCAGAATACTTCCTCAGGTATAGGGACTAAGAAAGTGAAAACTCCTCTATTGGTGAACTCACTCTGGTGTGGGGAAGATTTATCAATGAATAAGTTACAAATTCTTTAGATAACCGTCGTTATAAGTCTCATTTCAATGATCAGTGGACCAGACTAAGCACTCAAATGAAAGGAATCAATAGGAGACTTATAGCTATAATTAGTTCTTCGCTGTAGCTCAGCTCTATAAGTTACTCTTTCTTTATAATAAAGGATACCACTCATAGCTTCTTCAGAGAATGATTGATGAGTAAGAGTCATAACAGGGACAGTATTAGTAGTAGCAGTAGTATAAGTTAGACCAGTATAGTAGTCAGTAGGAGTATTCCCCACCGGGAACTACACGAACCAGAACAGACATAACGAGATACAACAACTTATTTATATAATATATAATGAGATACCTGTTGAGCATCATATGCAACAGACTGTGGATGTACAAATCGTTCACCAAAAAGATATAGAGAGTATATAGATAGAAGATAATAGATCCTTTAGGGTCAGGGAGATAGAATAGATTGATCTATTAACCGGAAGCCAAATTACAGTCTGTCAAGTATCACTCTCAACAAGCCCACCTCACAAAGGATAACCTAACCTATCACAAGCCATCACAACATATATACTTTTACTTACCGTTGATATGCTATTTCAAGGAGCATAGTGTGACGCGTGATAACAACGAATAATGCTTCGTGACATCGCCTCATACACTAGTAAACTAAATCTATTATATGTAATTTGGGCCCCGGCGATCTAGGTTTTGGAACTATCTTCCTGTAACTACGATTGGAACTTACTATCTGCCCTTCCAATGAAAAAATTCATGTTTATAACTTTTTCCCTTTTAGTTAGATGGGTCTATCATTTATCCAGGGGATAAAGCCCCATTCATATAGTGAAGCATAGATCTATCGCACCTTTCTCTGCATGCATCATCAATGCAAATGTTTAGCTTGACTCCCATTGTAGAAATTATTGGTGGAGTACCAGTCTTCCGTTGGTTGAGAAGGGAGCGCTTTTATAACGTCAATTTTAAGAAGAGTTCCATAAACAGAGTGCCTTCCAGCGGAGAAATGGGGGCAGGGCTTTTCACTATAAGCCACCCTTTCATTCGTGAATTTACCATCTGGATAGACACTAGACTCATGCTCTCGTGATCCGGAGAGAAAGCACCTTTTATCTAGAAATTTCCCACTTCGATAGGTCAGATAGGTCTTGACCATGCCACTTTTTGTTGCTGAATACCATCCGGATAGGTCCAATAGGTCTTGATAGGCCCTTCTTTGCTAGCGAATTGACCGGTTTATCGGGCCAATACCTTTTATTGAAAGGGTATGAACGCAAAACTTATTGATTGGGAGCGTCTGCTTAAATTTTAGATAGAAAATTCATCCTCGCCCTTTGAAGGGCGATACTTTCAGACGTATGAAAATGGGATATTATCCTCTAAGAACCTGGCCTCCCTATTCCCGGGGAAGGGTAAGCTTTAACCAGCCAGCCCAAGAAGCAAGCGCTTCCTTACTGCGTACCTTCTTTGCATAAGAACCAGAAGATGAAGTGGGTTGCTCAAAAATAAAAAGCATAGGGTGGGGTCATAATCTCCATATAAGTTGATGAAGACCAGTCCCTCCCTTCGCATATTAAACTGAAGGCTAGGTGGGGGATTCAATAAGATAGATACGATTCTCAAAGGTTCGGTGGGGTCTACACCGCTCATAAGATAAGTGTATGAAGAAGAAAAAAAAGTATCGCCCTATACTATACAAAGGGTGAGGTGCGCAGCGAATCAACTACTACTCAAAGCTGTTCCTTTTTCTCCCTGGGGTATGGCTATGGCCGGCTATGTGGTGTGGAATGAATGTATTATTAAAAGATGTTTCCTTTTGTCTGTGGGACCAAACCTATTTGGGAATAGACCTGTTGTCCATCTGTGGATCGCCCATTTTAATTGGGCCGGTGGGTCCGTTGCACCATCCGGCCAGCAGCATCAGAAGAAGAGTAATAAGTCCCCTCTGGCCGCCCCCCCTTCCGGCCAGCCTAATCAGAAGACATTAATTAGGTACGATCAATCATTCACTATAAAGCATAAGCAACTTCCTTTTCAATACTGGCACTACCAGCACAATGTTTTCATCCATCCTTAAATAGGTGCATCATAAGTAACGCATCAGATTGTTCTGAACCGTTCAGCCCCCTATGACTGGCATTTCCTCCTGGGATTGAAACCAATTGTAGGTAAATATTTGAAAAGGCATCTTTAAGTTTAAATAAAATCACTTTCATGGCCCCAATGAGAGATTTTATCTCTGATTCCCAAAAAGAGGGGAGGGACTCATTAGTAGTTGAGTATGAGGTTTCTAGAAATAGTGAATGAACGCGTTTTGTTCAACCTGTTCCAAGCCAACTTGGTGCCTGGTCCGAATCTGTATTTCATGAATCAGGATCTATCCGGGCGAGCATAATCCTCCTTCTCCCTTTATTACTGGGACTATTGTACTAGTGTGAATGAACCGGGGTTTCTGCCAACGATCAAAACGGGTGTATCATAAGTAAGAAGCATTTAATTAATCCCCTCCTTCAATCCAATGGATGAGGGTTGTGTTCCATATGCGTAAGTGAGGTGGAGTGTTACTGTCTAGGAAGATATGTAGGTCTAGGGTTAAATTGTATGTTCATGACTGTAAAATAAAGCGGTCATCAACTAGCAAAAGGCTACTGGCTATCGTATATCCTCCTCAGCGCCTCACTCACCATTTGGTCCGTACTTATTCCCGTCCCGTACGGGTGGGTGTAGATGGCATGTGGTGTTGAAGGTTACTCGGGCTCTTCCGGTATGCGGTAACATGTCCTTATCCTCTCAGCTAGCATAAATTGGAACCGCTCTTGGTACTGAGGTCTTTTTATCGGCATCCATCTAATGATGCGCCTTCCTGTGGCAACCTCCATGTCCGGCAGTTAATGAGGTTCTCCGGGGTATTGTCAATGGGTGTCTATCTATTGGCTACAATCAATTGGCACCTCCTGGTATAAACTCTGGGCTCAACTAGTGGCAATTCTGTATGGATCGAGTAAGTAGCTGCTGGATTTACTGCATAGCCACCGTATAAAATCTGTGTATACTCTTGGGTTGAATTACTTGAGTGAATGAACACCTGGATTGAGTGGATCAACACCGGACAATCATAGGGAAACTATCTAATAGGATCTAATATCTGTTCTAACAAGACTTTGTGCCTACTCCCTTTGACCAGTTGTAGGATAATAGCTTGGGTACTTACAATTCTCTAGCTCTTATGGGGTAACATCTCTTCTCAGCCATATAAGGTAAAATAGAACTTGTATTTTTTAAACTTGGACTGGGCGTAGGAAAGAGTTAGGGGTATGGGTGCTCCCTCACACTGGTCCGTCAAGTACACTAACAACTAAAACATATCTTGGAGAAGAGGGACTAGATAGAGAGCCGTTCAGGTCAGGGAGGGACATTCAGGGCAGGAAGGAAGCCATTCCCATCCCACATTCCAAGTTGACACCAGACTAGAGGTAAGTCCTTACCGTAATACCATAGGGAAAAAAAGGCCTCACCGCCAGACGAGTTATATTGAGCCAAGTTGTTACCAGATGAGCATATCCATTTCCCAGCTCCAGGGATTAAGGGAGGACCTTAGATAACTCCAAGCAACTGACTCTAATCGGAGAAGGATCAGAAGAGATTGGTTCTTCTATTCTTATTTGCTCCGTTCCTTTGATCCATTGTGTATACTTTGAAAGGGGTACGAAAGGTCTCAGTGTAAGTGCCAGCCCAAGCAAGCCCTTCAAATCAATCACTAAGTTTGGTGAGGGGTGAGGTACGAACCGCTCGCCTTTGGCTCGGCAATTCAAGGAAATAGAAAGGTTGGTAGCAGTAGGTAGGTCACACTTAAGTAAAGCAAGTAGGCATAAGGTCATCAATAGTGTAATAGTGCCTACCCATTAAGCAGCATTCCTCCAACAAGTGTTAGTTTTGGAAGGGATTTATATAAGTTCAGGTCATTGAGTCGGTCTAAAAAGTAAGGTTCACACAAGAGGGCGGTTGTTCTAGGTCAAACTACCCATTAATAAATTGTTAGGCCTATCAAAGGTACAAAGGTTTGTTTAAGTGCCTACCTATCTCTGCTATTCAAAGGACATTTGAGCGCGCTGTAAACGGGGCGGAGCCCACACACTATTCATATTTCGACTTATGCTTCTTTAAATGATTCGGAAATGAATGGTCCTGGGAATAATGCTTGGAACAATGCTAGTTCATTTGCTTATGCTGGGAATTCAGCTCCTTCAACTGATAATGGAAATAATTCCATTTCACGTTCTGTGAAGAATGAACCTGTCCTGCTGATCGTGATTCTGCTAGAAATCTCTTCTTGAAATGACATTGGAACTGGTGCTTATGGGGCGGTCGTACTGCTTATTTGAATGCTGCCCCTTTATTTGTTGGTAATAATAATGTTAATGCTTATTGGGCTGGGATAATTATTATGCTTCAAATGGTTATGCTTCAACTGCTTATTGAAATGCTTTAATGGAAAAATCCTTTATTATACAATGAGATTATGCTATTTTATTTCCAGGTGTAACTGACTTCGTGACAGAAGATCAAATGCCGCCTCCATTAGAAGAGGTTGAGGCCGGCAGCACAACTCGGCAGAAATAAAGGTCCTGACCCACTAAGTAAATCAAGGGTAGTGGCCATTATCCTCTATTTCTTCTGACATTTTATATAAGATGCATGAGCACTCTATATCATTTGGATATGCCGCCTTTCCTTAAGTAAATTTACCATCTGCCGGATAACTATTTTGCCAAGCTCACTAGATAGAAGCCTTTCACCACTAGCTGTAACCACATCCATGCATCGTTGTACCTAATCGTAGCTCAACATGTAAGCTAATATCACCTCGAACGACCTGCTTCTATCTACAGCACCTATAGCGGGCCCAGTAAGTAGCAGATCTAAGTGTATTAGATAGAGCCAGCGGATTCAAGCAGCTGAGTGAGGATCCAAGCTAGTTTCCAAAGCAAGCTATGACCAGCTTCAACTAATCGTATACGTGAGCCCTATGCTGTGTGTAATGACAATTAATATTTACTACTACTCACTATGCTTTGGCAATACAAACATTACACATTGTAAATATTGCTTAAGTTAAACCCTATGTAAAGATATGAATTGATATAGATATTCTTGATTAGTTAACAATGCATTAAAAGAGTCTATTAGTCCATGCATTTTGATCCGAGTGAAGGCCGTAAACTGTATTGACATCACCTACTAGAAAAGTCAGTTTATTTATTTTCTGTTGGATCTACTGCTAGATATGCTCCCTTTGATTAAGCAAATTTCCATCTCTTGAAAATGAGCCTTTTTATTGACCACCACCTTGATTATTTAAACCTGGGCTTGTTGGGCAGCACGTATCTCACTGGACATACATCGCTATTGTGTGTAATTACGATTAACATTGAGTTATGATCCATGGCTTCTTAGCTTTATGGGTTGAATTTCAATCCTCACTTTGAATCCTCACTCCGGTTGGAAGTTTCTGTCCTTACGTGACGTGACCCTGCTGACCAGACCGGATTTGACTTGGCCCTTACCTGACTTGACCTGACCAGACTTCCTCCCTCACTGGATAAGCTCTCGTCCTAATTCCTCCTAACCTAACCGGGACCGTAACAAGCCCAGACATCAATGTATAAGACCAGCCAATATAAGACCAGCACATATGACCGGTACCATCTGTCCATTCATCCGTCCGTCCATATTCATCCCTAAGAAGATAGTTCCTTCAGTATGAGCATAGAGTTATCCTAAGGTGTAGCTGTCAGAGTATCTCTTTTACGTAGGGGTTTATAATGTTTCATCTTCTGTAGGTCGTTATAATGGTTCAGTAGATCTATCAAAGCTCGCTCAAGGTTGAAGCTCTGATTTATCGGACCATAAAGTGATAAGGGGTAAGTTTATGCGTAAAAGCAATACCCAGGTAAACTAAGATGTTAGCATATAAACGTTTACACTTGAACTCGCGTCTCTACGTATTAGCCATGGCCATGCTTATTTGCATATCTACGTCTGCACCTTGAGATTATTATTATTCAAATAAACTAGATTTCGCATAGATTGGCTCTATGGCTCTTCTACACCTTGGCCCTGCTGGGCTCTTCTAATCTAAATTGTCTAAAGCCGGATCTAAAATACTATATTTTAAATAGCCCCCGGTAGTCATTGCTATGAAACTGACCTCATTGCAGCCATCTCTGTGAAAGCCTTGGCGAAAAGCCAGCAGATCCAACAAAGACGTCCTATTCCCTTGTAACACTTATCCTAGGTTTTTCTCATGATAGTGAATCACTCCAAGAAGACAAGTACAAAGAGAAGAGTACGATGATGAATGAAAGCACTCTCTCCTTTGAGTAACTAAAAGTTGATGGCGACTTAAGTACTTATTAAGTTAGGGGGTTGAGCAACTTCGTTAATTCCTATCCCAAAGGGGTTTCTTTTTGAGGGTCTATCCGGTAGGGCAATCTCTTTATGTGACCGACTACGGGGTGTTTTCAGTTTGTTTTCCTTTTGGGTTGAAGGCAGCTGGGGAGGGTCAGAGCCAGCGAGACCAACTGGAGAGGGAAGGGAATAAGCGAATCCCCTAGAGGGGAACATCAAGCCAGGTCGGAGGGCAGGGAAGAGGCGGACCACTTTAGGAAACCCCAAAAGATGTTGAGTCAGGGCATATAAGCTCCTGAACAAAGGTTGGTCGGGTCAGAGGCAGAGCTTACGGAGAGCGTGAACTTGAATAGGTGGCGAAGCCCCTTTATTGAGGAGGTTTTCATGAATAAATAGTCCCAAGCAAACGGCCTGCGCCCATGTTGTCTGGTCCCACCCCAACACAGCAGACCTCTTGATTGATACAACTACTTTTATTGGCTAATGCTCCCATATGAAGAAGATTGGTGGTTGTCAGAGCCTGCCCTTAAGTAATACAGAAAGGACCTTGTTTCACTAGAGTGAGATAGTTCCGTGGAGTAAGGCCTTAGAAGACTTAATTTAAGTCCAATAAACTGGTGGGGACTAAGAACCTATTGGGGACGATGTAAAAATAACAGTTCACGTCGAACTGGGCATCATGGTGGGTCACAACTTGTTATAGCACCTCCTCATGGGTGGGCAGGGTAGAAATAAATAAACAGTAACGACAACTCTCCTTCCTATTGGCTATGGAATTGGGCTTGGTTGGGTGCAAGGGCATACCCCAGCTATCAGAGATAAACTTCCAGAATGGCCTATTTCATTAATAATAAAATACAACGGATTTCCATAAAAATGAGATTTTGAATAAGGCAAAACAGCGAAAGATAAGGTTAAAAAAAGATGGAAAAAACAACCCTTGTGTCTGGGCCGGGTAGTCCACCATTTCTTTTTTAATCATCAATCAATCTCGTCTTTCTGGAATAACATGGCTCAATCAATATGCTCGTTTGTAAACAAAGGCTCCAATGTGGCCTGATGGAAACGTGGGAAACATAATAAAGATTTTGTTTATTGGCTAAATAGGGATTTCCCTCTGTTTTCCGTCTGGGGATCATCCCGTAAACTCCCGCCTGGGATTGAGGGTAAAAAAGAAATATATCCATTTCCATTTACTTGCTAATTGCATTGTCACACTCTTGAGTGGGCGGATTAATTAACTTGGTTGCCTTCTTGGGTTCTCCTTGGCGGGTGCCTTCCTTGGTGGACCTGACTTCCTTCTGTTGAAGGGCGAGCAAATGTTGGAATTGGCTTGGCTGAAGGCTCTTGGTTTTCGGCCCTCCCTCGGTTGGTTACTGGCTTCTGGCTTAAGTTTAAAGGCTCCCTCCAGGTGAAAGGCAGCTTCCTTCTTCTGTTGTCCTTTGGTGAGGAGGCTGATGGACTTGGCAAATGGCTTCTTCTTTTTGTTGTTTGTATGGCCCTGGCTTATATTGAAAGGCTTCCGCCGGCTGAGTCCTTCCTTTCCTTCTACATGTAAGTCTGCCCTCCCCCTCTGCCTTCTGCCCGTCGGGGTTAAATCTCTGTCTGCCCCCTCAGCGGGGTTATCTATGTTGGCTCCGTTGGACCACCACTCTCGGAAGACGGGGCCCTCAATAAAATTGATCAAGGCAGTATGTAAGTTTCTGCAAGGCCTTTAGCTTGAAAAAAAAAAAAGCACTCGCCTCTTTTTTCGCGACGCTATGGGCTCTTGCCCTATTACAATTTAACCTTAGGACTTTTTATATTACATTAACTGTAACTACCCCTATCCCTCCCTCTGCATGAGAAGTGGTAAATTCAGGAACAAAAGGTGGCATGTCCATTTGGATCACGAGCATTCCCATAATCATTCGGGCACGGGCATTCCCCGGAGCAGTTGAATACGTTTATTCGGACACAGCATTATTACCATCATCATTCCCGGCAGCATTAGAACCACCAGCAGAACCAGGCCAATCTGTAGACCTGGAGACAACGAACAAAAGTTATAAACTCTAGTTGCAGTCGAAGCTAGTGCAACGAACAAGTTCATTGAATAAACAATAGGCTTTAGTAGCATAGTACAATCCAAGTGGCAAAGTGTGAGTAAATCAGGCGCTCATTAAGTAAGCGGCGATATGTTAGAGAGCAGACAGAGCGTGAGTTATAGGCAGTTTACGCAATGGAGACAGAGTTCCTGCCCCACGTCAGTGTGCAAGTATAAAAATGGCCATTATATGAAATGCAGGCCTGTTAGCAGACGGAACAGAATAAATAGCAAGCCTTACTGTGCAGTGGAAGCACATATGGTCCTTTCACCTTTAAACTCCGACAGTAGTATAGGTTGTATAGGCACCAGCAGAACCAGTGAAGCCCACAGCAGAAGATTCACCAGCCGACCTTAGAACAATAGTTCAGTGTTGCGTTTTAATTAAAGCACTGGAACGCCCAGCTGGCAGTGCATGTAATGTGATTACTTAAAGAGAAAGAGACAGGTAAGCACTCAATTTATAGGTTGGTTAGCTCAGTGAAGGTTCAGTCAGCTAGTAGTTTCACTATGCCCGCCTATGCCTAAGTCGTTCAGCAGTGAGTAGTTGTGATTGATTCGTAAAATTGTAGTGGATTTATATATTTAGCCTGCTCATTTCCATATTTCAGTTGTAACCTACCTATAGGTTTATTAATCAGTACTAATCTGCCTCCTCGAGACAACCACCTATGACACCAGCGTGATCTTCGAGCTTAAATCTTTTTGAACAACTGCAACCAGTCATTCAATTTTTCACCGTTAGGTTTAAAATGAAACCCCAGAGACTTCACTTCCTTCTATAAAGGCCCGAGTTCATTGGAAAGATTAGTTATATTTGTATTTAGAAATAATCCATCCCCAAACCATTGAAAAGTAAACAAGATTTGTTCATTTTCACTTCTTTCAGTGAGACTTTGAATGAAGCAAATAATAAGTATACAGCGTATGACCAATCAACTTATAGAATAGTGAAAATTTATATTTAATATATTAGTTGCTACCCAAAGAGTTTGTATTGTACATAGATCATCAAGCTTTGGAAGCTAAAAAGGATATTCCCAATAGCAGTAAAAGGAGCAGTACCAGCAGCATAAATAGCATAATCTGCATTCCCAGTAGCATAAGTAGTTGAAACAGGATTCCCAGCTTCATTTGCTGTAGCAGTTCCGATAGCATTCTCAGTAGCAGCATCTCCGCTCCATCCTTAAAAAAAAAGTCTGACCGGATTCCAACCCAATGTTCCTATATAACCGTTTGTCCCTGAAGAGGGGAAATCCTAGAGTGAGTATGAACCAGTACAGTAGTTCCAAAAACCCAGTATCTGCATGTTCCAGTAACCCTGTATTCAACCGGATGTGGTTCCTGTGGAAGAGTCATAACCCAGACGATGTGTTTCAGTTTAATTTTAATAAACCGGAAAAAACAAAGCCGTAATAAGAGTAAAGAACCTGTTTTTTCTGTATCCTGGTAGAAGAAAGTCCCGTATTCTGATTGCCTTTTGTTCCAGGATCCCTTACATTATAAGAGAGGAGAAGACCATAATAATAGTATAACTTAACCTTTTGTGCACGTAACCCTGTAAGGACTAGGAGGATAAATCTGTGGTAATAGTCTGTTTTTCCGATAATTTGTACATACCTTTCATACCTTTTTCCAATCTTTTGCACATTGATAGCGTGTTCCGGGTTTTTGTACACCCCCTTTAGCCATGAAAAGTGTTTTTCCGATAATTTGTACATACGATCGAGACCAAGATCCAGATGCTGCCAGTAGGAGATCCATAACCAATTGAACCAGTCAAATACCCAGGACCAGCATTCCTTCTTCCTGTTACATCTCCTTAGCCAGCAGCCATAGAGAGAGTAAGTGCCATAGAGACTTTAAGGTAAGTACTACTAGTTAGTGGCTTTCAGCAATATCCACTTTGAGCTCTGACCTTTTTAGCCCCATTGGCTTATTCCCCAATCTATATTAAATGGAAAAGGTAAACGTATATATGCACGTATTGGCTGTACAACAACATTACTGGGATACACTGGTAGCTATTGGCTGACCGGCTAGCAGCAATGGAACCTCCTGGCAATTACTAGCAGCTATGGGTGGCACTGCCCGACACGTAACACTGGTCAATGCATGAACGCCAATAGTCCATTAGTTCTTAGCTTTAGTTCATCAAAACGAATTGGATACTCTCCTTGGCCATTATACTTGGCTACTCCGCTTGGTTACTCAAATGGGGCTTGGGTGCTAAACTAAGCTATTCAGCTTGGATTGAATGAACTGATTGATTGAACTTATTCTTCCGAGAGAAGCATTCTAACTAATTCATATTCCGGGATAGCTAGTTCCAACTGACCCAATCACGTCTATGGTTTCTTCTTGTTAGATTTCGTTTTACACCCATTTCTTATTGGATGTTTCGGAAACGATGCACAATCTTACTTAGCATGCACCCGTTTATAAAAAAAGTTGCTTATAATAACATCTATAATGCAACCTGCAAAACTGAACCGTCTTTAGGATAGGCGTTCCCGCAGACAACTGCCACTTATTCTGATAATAACGTCCCCAACCAACTGAAACATCTTGCAAGAGAGGCATTCCAACTGATTCATATTACGCAAAATAAGTTTCAAATATATTAACCCGTGGGCAGTAGGGAACAGGGCTGTTGGTGTAACTGGGGCTTTAGATTCACGTCCCTAGTTCTTATTGGTGGGCTGTTTCTACAGGTGGAAAGTTCGAGGAAGGATAGATCAGAGATCAGGAGGGATAGAGGGCCCCAAGGAGTATTAGAGGGTGGTCCCAAGTAGTCCCAAGGCTGGAGGGATGAGGTAAAGAGGTATAATATTATAGCTAGAGGTTTAATGGCTTGAATAGTGACTGGCTTTACTGGAATGAACAGAACAGGTATGATGCTTGAACTCCTACCCTGTGGTGAACATCTCTCTGTTCTGTTGGCACTTACCTGGTCATAATGCACATGTATCGGTGGTTCGTTTCATCGTTTTCCCCTCCACCTAACTGACACGACTGGGCTTAGGTTCCCTCCCTTTGGCCACGCCTCATGGCCAGCAAGCATTAGTGTAAGAATAAAACCAGTAAAGCAATCTCGCTTTGAAAAAGAACTGAAAGCGAGGTGTCCGCGCCGAACCTGAGTAAATAAATATGGGCTGAAGGTAAGACAACTACCATACCGGAAGGAGGTATCTATGGCCTTAGGCAGCATATCCCTTTTAGGCAGTCCATAGGGCAGGTGTCCAGCTAAAGCTAAGACTAAAGCTATTCCCTTTGGACGAAGCTTGTTTCTAAAGGGCTGATTGAACTGGAAATGGAAGGGATTTATCCCACGGGAATGAAAGAGCTATTTGCCCGTTTAACCGAAAGAGCCTTTTGCCACAGAAATAGAGATATCCCCCCTCTTCCTGAAATGAAAGAAAAGGCTGGCGGGGGTCTTAGGCATTGATCCGTCTGGAGTCCATAACTCTCTTTTTTCAATAGTAAACTCCTCTCCCTGTATACTACGACTAGGTACTATGACTTGGGCGTCTTGGCGATAACAACTGGGTATCAACAAGTACTTCTTCCATTCAACGACTAGCGACTATCAGCAGCACTGACTAGAGCATATCAATCATGCACTGACTAGAGCTTCTTCCACGTGACTGGAACTTCCACCATCCATGTGACTATAGGTTCATGCTGTACCTTCTAGCTCATACTGCCAACTGTAATCAACTATTGGATCGACTACCAGCATCGACTACTAGCAAAGAGTACTGGCATCAACTACCTGCGAGTACTAGCATCGAGTGCATAGACACCTGCGACTAGCTAGCGGCAATGATTGTATCTTGGCTGACCATCTAGTGATGAAACCTCGAGGGTATTATACTGGCTATTGGCGACCACTGGTGACCCTCTGGCAATGCCCGACCCCTGTCAATCTGGTGCTTATGGGCGGATGCTGTAGTAACTAAGGTTCCTTGGTAAGGCCGAGGTTCTAGAAAGTAAGAGAGCGAATTATTCAGTACGGGTATGATTGGGCCATGAGCTGGGAATGCTGGGGCCGTTATAAGGGGAGTTTCTTGGGCCTTTAGATGGGTATGATCGGTACGTGATCTGGAATGAAGGGTACTTTATATGTGGAATGAAGGGTACTTTATATGTGGAATGAGGGGGACGTGCTATTGGCAGATGGGCCAGTTGGAACTCACCTCTCCCGGAAGATGGTGCTGCTGTTGTGGGAGTTTGGAGTGTGGAGTAGGAGAGTGCGGGAGTTGTAGGATCGAGTAGGAGTTTTGGAGTTTGGAGTTGTAGGTTGGAGTAGTCGTTGTAGAGTTGAGGTGAGGTACCATATCTGTGGATGTGTACTCTTATCGGTACGTGAGATGTGGATATGATGGGGAATTAACTTATCCCTTGATGGGGACGTGATACAAGATCAGGTAATAGTGCTTAATTATTCTGGTAATGATGGTGACGTGATCTGTTCGGTAATTATGGGGCCGGGAATGATGGGAGACTGGGAAATGGATAGGATAAACAAAGCCATAGTTAGATACCTAAGTCTTGCGGGATTTAGGATACGAGGAAATTATGGAAAGCTGCAAAATGGATCGGATCAATAAACCCCCCTTGGTTTTTGTTTTCTGGATCAACCTGTAACAATGCCTCTTTATATTTAAACTCATTATATATGTTATATCATGAGTATGCCAGTTATATGGGGATCTTCTTTATAAACTTGATATTGCTATGATTTAGCCCTCGCTTGCCTTAATCAACTTGGTGCCAGCCCCCCCCACTGTCGAAGCCAGAGAAGCAGCCCCTGATGAAGCATCCGAATACAAGTGCAGCATTGAGTCCGCAGTCCTCGCAGCTGAATAATAAGCCGGAAAAAGAGCCCCCGTAGCCTAGGAAGCCGAGCCGCCCCCGCCCGAAGCTTACTATGCATCCGAAGACCCTTTCTTTTGAGTCGCGTTCCAAGCATATTTATTATATATGATATTGTTCTAATCAATTTCGTTTTTCAGCCATTCAATTTGAGGCACGGAGTGAACCTATATTGGTTAAGGCAAAGAAGTACAGGTTAAGTAGGACAAGTTAGGTAAGCGTGGGCGAGGCTTGGTACAATAGAAGAGGGAATGATCGATGCCATGAACTTCACACCCTACCCAGCCGGCATGAGTATGACTCTCTATGAGGCGCTTGACCCGAACTAAAAAAGAAGTGAACAGCCTAATCTTTGTTTCGATATATAGCAGCTAAAGTAGATGCATCGATTGCTACAGATAAAGTAGCCCCCTTTGGGTAAATTAACTACTTAAAGGTTACCTATATTGAGTGGTGGCTACCCTGCCCATTATTCAGTGGATCACCCCATAAAAGTGGTAAATTCAGAAAGCAAAGGTGGCGTCGCGAATGCTTCATTGACCGAACATTTCACTTTGCAAACAACTGGTAAATTCAGGAGTGGGGAGGTTACCTATGAAAGGAAAGGTATGAAGGAAGGGCAAGACCTATTGGACCGCCTGATCCAGATGGTATTCAGGAGTGAGAAGGTGGCCTATCAAAATGGGAATTTGGTTAGATAGTTAGAAGGGACTCTTGAAAATGCTTTTGGGTGGGCTCGCATACTCTCCTTTGCTACTCACATAGGGTATACTTGGGGACTCAGATTGGCTTATATCAGGGGCGGGGCTATCAGATTGGCTAATTGACTGGGTTTGGATACTTGAAAGTCGCCTGGAACTTAATTAAACAAGCCGCCTCATTCAACATTATTGATCTATTAAATTGCTCCTTTTGAAGGGCCGAGGTACATCTCTTCGACAAAATGGTGGAGGTACGAGAGCCGCCATCGATTTTGATAAAGCGAAGTGGGCGTTAGAAACTGTGACAGAGTCCATATCCTTTCTACAGTGAGAGCTATAGTCCGTAGTTCCATTTCCAGTGGAAGAACCACCAATGGGAGTTCGAGCAGATTCAGTTCCGGATCGATATTGAGTTCCAGTTCCCGATTCAGCAATTGAAGATTCAGTTCGCTCCCTAGATCGAGACCCCGATGCAGAGGTGTCTACCACATACATAATAAGGCATAGGTGGAAGGTCAAAAGCTAATTCCATATCTGATAACCACCCACAGAATAAACAAGGGTTACAGAACCAGAAGCTGACGAGCTTTGGACCTTACAATTGTTTTTAAGTATATTATTCCTGTTTGTTCCACCCGTCCCCGATCAAGATCGAGAGCCATATATATGTTTACCGAGTTCCAAGAGCAAAGCTACCCTGCATCGAAGTAATAGGCGGGAGCAGAAACAAAGGTGGTTTAATCAGCACCCGCATCAAAGGCGAGAGCAACATCCAAGCTAGCACTAATTTGATAAGCGGGAGTTTATTAAGCACCCCTAGCAGTTGTATTTTATTTAGACCGAGCAAAAACACCAAGGACGGAGACAGAGGCCAAGGCATCATAGGAAGTAGACCCCGCGGCAGACGCATTTATTCCTTTTATTTACAACCTCACTTGCATCCCTTCCAATTCCATTTAGAGGGCCAGTTCAGCTAAGCTAACAAAAGCAAAGGCATTCTAATAGGTCGTCGTGGAGATGGGGGTCAAGGATCCCCATGACTATGTTGAGGCCTATCCTATCTGCAGATCCAGCCCAGAAAGAGGTCGAGCCTCCTTTTGTTTAGGGTTGGCAACTGATTAGAGAGGGCTTCAAGATTCAACATCAGGAGCACTGTGAGTGTATAACTGTTAGGAATGCTAACATTGCTCAACTATAGTGGTAGTTTCTTAGTTTGGGCGAGACCCTGAGAGTCAGGGTAGCCACTGCAAATAGGGAGAGAGAATAAGCCCTTTAGGTATTACAGATAGGACAACAGGGTATTATAGCTGGAGAGTAGAGTGAGTAGGTATAAGAGCCTTATCAAATTTAGTAGTATATAAACTGACTACAATATAAGTGGGTTAAGGTCTCAAAGAAGCAATATCAGCTTAGGAGGGAGCCTGATGCTATCGGGGCACATGAGTAAGAGGTGGTAGATTAGTTCATGGCTGATGCCAGTGTAGGGGTAGGCTCTCACATAAATGTAGACATTAGTACAGGTTCACGAGGGCTACCTTTCACACTGGTAGAGATCCCTATAGCTCAGGCAAGTGTTGATATATAGGTGGAGGCACCCATATTGGTAGATGTCAAGGTACAGGTAGATATTACAAAGATAAACAGCCTTAACTTGATAGACAGAATATAGGTTCTTGCACTTATAGGAACTAGAATGGAGTTCATCACAGATAGTGAACCTAGGGGGACAGATTTACTCCTTAGGAGGTCCTACCACAATCCTAGGACTTTAGGGGCGGCTTTAGCTATTATATCTATTTTGATTGGGAAAGGCAGGAGGAGACCGGCAAAGTCCGTAGGTAATCTCTCCGGCCTACCTTAGATAAGTGTTATTAACCCAGCACTAACAACTTTACTGCCTTTCTTCTTTGATTGGAAGGGCGGTTTCTTTTGTAAAGCCTGGGGGGATTCAAGCACGAGCGGAAAAAGCTTTTCGAGGCCCAACCATGCGCTTCGCCCTTTAAATGCGAATCAAACTATTTATAAATCTGGAGTGGAAAGAACCATAGGAGGAAGTGGCCCGGGAGGAAGAGCGGTAATATAGAAAGTTATTTCTTCCCCTAAAATAGCTAGAAGGGAGGGTACTGCTAAGTGAGCAATGCAAGAGGGTAGCTGTCCATTCAACATAAAGTCTCTGTCAAGTAGGCATATAAAGGGTTAAATAGTCAAGTTGAAAGTGTTGTCTAAGCAAGCCCGTCCAATCACTAAGTTTACTTATGAATAAGTAAATAAGGGTAAAGGTTGGTAGCACGGTCGCACTGAAGTAATGCAAGTAGGGTAAAGGGAATGACTATCTTACTTAGTCCAAGCATTAAGCTGCGTGGACTTTACTGCTGTATTAAAGAAAAGTTCATATTGAATCACCTGTTCAACTATCCTTGGTGGAGCAGAATAGGTACAAGGTAAACACATATAGATGCGAGATCACATATTAACACGTAGGGACCGCCCCAAGTAGTCAAGCAGTAACCAAGCGGAGTATATTAGCCAAGCTCTGGCATCGGCACCTGGGAGTGGATCGACAGCATCAACTAGCGTTCGTTAATTGGCACCTCCCAACTGGCTGGGGATTTACTCTTGGCTGACTGGCGTAGTAAAACTATTATCTCCTCTGATGCGCTCCTATAACAATTATACTTGCAACTTCTTGCCTTTCTCTCTTGCCTCAACCTCAAAGCAAAGGGAAACGATCTGATTGGTTTACTTAGGGAATGGATCTAGGTAAGGAGCAGCTACTAGGGGAAGGAACTATTGTATAGAGATATATATATTTATTATATATGGATTTTAAATAACATTTGACATAGTTGTTTATTAGGACAAGTTGTTATTATAAGATGTAGAGATTTCTTTTTGTTCACATTTTTTTTAACAAAGGCTCTATTTTATATTGCAGAATTTGAACTAAGTAAGGGTACTTATTCTCTATCACTCTATGGCCCCGGCACCGTCTTGGAGAGTAATACCGGACGGCCTAAGACACTTGCGCATTGGTTTACCCACCTCCATAAGCTGGCATCAACACAACCAGGAGGCTACCGGTGGAGACCCAAAGTGCCTCACTAATAATGGCAACTAACATTTTCAAATATGGACAAACTCAAGAGAGAGAAGTCGTTAGAGTAGTCAGGCTTAGCTCAGCAAAGGCCAAGGCGGACACTAGTTTGTTTTATGATGGGTTTTCAGAAAAGAAGATACAAGGGGAGGCTCGACTAGTGTCAAAGAAACCCGGATTTATTGATTCAAGTAGTGAGATCAGGTGTATAACTCCTGGATTTACTGTATCACCACCTGGATCAAGATTTTCTATTTTTTTTGTAGACCCCTTTCACTGATGGCGGCCCTTTGGTTTCATCTAGCCGTTGTGTCTCACCTAACATTCTAGCATCACGGGTTCAACCAGCTTCATTAGGTTATTTCGTCAAGCCTAAAGCCAGCGAGCATAGAGTTGCTCAACAAGCAATCGAGGGCATACCACCCTTTAGTAAAACCTCTCCCTCGTACCTCGGCCTTCGCACTATCTCCCTAACGGTCGAAGGGTTCGTCGTACCTCGAACCCCCGAACTCAAGGAGGGGGGCCCGAGTATCGTTGCAGCACCGTGTAATCATCGAGAACAGCCAAGATATGAGTTCCTCCCACTGCTGCCACCGTCCAATAATATAAGAAGAATAAAGCCATAGCGTAGAAAATACAATGGCTAAAGATTAATTGATTGCTCCCTAGATTGCGGGCAGGATGGTCTTACTGTATGATTCACCCCAGGCTTTACAAACCAAGAAGTCACAAAAAGCAGCTGGTCGAACCCATGTGGATAGAATCTGGATACACCTGACAACCCAATAATACACATTAGACACCCATTCAGCAAACCACCAAACGTAAGAGATGAGGGCTGGTTGCCCGCAGGTAGGGGCACATCAAAAAAACATGATGGCATGGATTGGATGGGGCTGAGAGAATAAATAAATAAAAACTGGCTGGTCCAATAATCAAACCGGGTGGTAGGCTATATATTATATATTATATATCAGGAGGTAGAGATATAGGCAGGCGATAGAAACGGGTATCAAGATCGAATATCTCAGGCAGTTAGCAAGAGAGGTCAATATTAGGCTGATCAATGAAGGTGAGTCTCCAGGTCGAAGTTCAATGAAGGCACCGACGAGGTCTTCGGTCAGGTCAGGCAGCGATGTAACAGGTCTCATGGGGAAGGTGAAAAGTTAAAGGAGGTAGAGAGAAATAATCTATCAGTAAGTTATAAAGATCAAAGATCTCAGGTCAAAGATTCGTTGCTCTTGTATCGCGAGGCATCATCGTCAGGTGGTTTCATCCATATAGCTTAACAGTATAGCATCACGGGATCTATCCACATGGTCTAGCGTCACGGTATAGCCGTGAGGGTTCGTTAAGCCAGCCTCAAAGCAAGCAAGCAATTCACTCTTCAAGAAGGAGGTGTATTGAGAACAAACAGTTGTTCACATTGAACTGCTAGACATGGTGCAAAACAGTGGTGCTTAATAAGGTAGCCATAAGTAGTGGATCCACATGAATAAGTTTCCTTTAGGTGCGGTAAGTGGCTTGCTTTATAGAAGAGATTATCCTTTTTCTTTTTTTCCGCATCCTTACCTTATTGGTAATAAATCTAAATCTATCTGTTTACTGTCGTTCTTCTGGGGAACTGCCCCATCCATCAGCAATAATAGCTATGATCGACCTCCCATAAAATACTGGCACTACCACTAGAGCTCACTATGTGTGTTTGTCTGGCGACTGTAGGAACACACGCTAATCCTGGAACTATCAAAATGGAACGAATACCTTCTCATGCATTAGCTGCTAGTCCTTCCCTCTAGCCCCTACTTCCACAAATTCTACCCGACCTCTTGCCCCAGTGGTGTAGATAAAATATCCACTTAGACCTTCCATTTTTAGATCTACTAGCAGATCCTGGTACAAATATAGCAAAAAGGAGGCAGCACCAATTGAAGCAGCTTCAGTAGTTTAAACCAGTTGATTATATTTCAGTTTACCTCGTTCACTCAGTGACCGGTGACCCCACAGTTTAAGTAGTTTAATCAGTTGAATGAAGCACCCAATAAGCAGTTTGTTCTCCATAGCCTATTCCTTTTCCATATAAGGATCCTGATGCATATCGATATGATGGCAGCGGAGACCGCATCTAGAACAAAGTGATCATGCTGCGAGGACCCCTAACCATGCAAGGTAGTAAATTAGAACCCGTAAATGATCCAGCAAAGCCAAAGACAAGAGCGGGGGTGGATACACCACAAAAGGTTGCGTTTGATCTAGGCCCCACCCATGACTGGAGAGGAAGCAGATCTCGTTCCAAAGAAGCTCTCGGTAGCAGTTCCCGAGCCAGTTGTTTATACAATTGAAGCAGTACCTGTTGAAGCAATTGAAATTGAAGCAAAAACATTTTGCCGAGTAATGGCCTAAATATAGGGCGTGAACTATACTCTGTAACCCATATGGGTACGTGGTGCCCCAAAAGGATCTGAGTAAGCAGGGGCATAGGCTATGGTTTACTTCATTGACTGAGTCAAGCCATCACCCGCGGTTGACCGGGACCAATACCCAGCATCTGAGCAAGCAGCATTCAAGTAAGGAGCATAGGCGGTTTCAGAGCCTTCAGTAGCACCAGTAGCATCACCAGTGGTTTCTATGCCCGATGATGTAGTTGATTAAGCACCTGTAAATTCAGTAGTAGATCCAGTTGGTCCTAAAAAAGCAGCTGATTCTGTTGATTCTGAGCTTGATCCAGTTGTCCGAGCATAACCAGTTGATCCACTCGCATAGGCAAAGGCTACGGCACCTAAAGCACGAGTAGCAAACCCAGCCCCTATAATGGGTTAAGCACCACGGTAAGAAGCAGGAGCAGAGCCAATAGCAAAGCCATAAGCAGGGGGCAGCTCAAGGTCCAGTGAAAGCACTACCTACCAGATATGGAGCAAGCAGCATCGTATATAGTATCCGAGCCACCAACAAGAGCTAAGGCAGCTTCAGGACCACATACAGGTGAAAGAACCAAAAGCAGCTGTTGATCTCGTGCCATATACTGTAGTAATAGAGTCAGAGGCAGCTGGAGCAGTTCCATATACATTACCCGCAGCATGCCTTCCAGTTTGAGAGCCATAGCCTAGCCCAGACATGGGTGCAGTAACGGAGTTAGTTTACCTCGTTGAGGCAACAGTTGCTAAGGCAGAGCAAGAGCGCGTGCTTCTAAGAAGCTTGGTTCCAGCATAAGCCGTTTATAGGAGCTTTGTTCTTTCATAGCCGCCTATGGATGATGCAAAGGCAAAGGCCGCAGATCGAGATCGAGTTTTAGCAAATACAATTCCAGTTCGAAAGCCAGTAGCAGCTGACCTTGCAGATCTAGATTCAGTTCGAGCATACCCAGTCCGGGGTGTAGAAGCAGGAGCATAACCTATTATTTCAGATTACCCAGTCGCAGTAACGGTTGTTCCAGCAGCGAAGAGCAGTCAGTTTCACCACGCCAATATCTGATCATGACGCACATATCCGCCATTGATTTACAGACCGGTCGCTTCGATTTTCATGCCCATCGGACAGGGATTCCGCAACCTTTGCTATTGCTAGTGGTTATGGATTTCGATCTATAAATGGAATTATCTGCCTTTACGTGTGAGCTACGTCGGGGAGCCAATCCAGTTCCATAGTAAGCAGCATCTCTTCCAGTTTATAGTAAAAATATACGAGCCAAATCCAGTTATTGTTGATCCACCACCTGCAAGGGATCGAGATCCATACCCCCACAGAGCGAGATCGAGCTGACCGAGCAGACCCGAAACCAATAAAGGTAAGATGGACCAGAACAGGAACCCGTTGATCCAGCTCATTCATCCACCAGCACCAACAACAGTAGATTCAGTAGATTGAGTGAAAGCATAAGAAGCAGAGCGCATAGCTAAGGCAACAGAAGCAAAAAAGGTAGGTCCGGTTGATCCAGTCAAAGAATCCGTTGATCGAGATCGAGATAGAAACCCAGTAGCATAGGAGGCAAGAGCAGTACCAATTTCAATAGCATTACCAGCGGCATTATTCCAAGCATCAATTGAACCAGCATTTCAAGCAGCAGCTTCATTAGAACCAGCCTCAGTTCCAGGATAAGTTCCATCCGCATTTGCTTCTGCTGGATCTGCTGAGTAAACATATTATGAATCTACAGCTTCACCCACATCCACTGCTGCCTTCGCCACTTAAGCTTATTACTTTACTTCTGGGTCTCGATCATCAACTGGATCGACAGGATTAACAGAATGAACAGCTTAATCAATGGCTTAGTCCACTGCTTCATCGACTGAAACAACTGGTGATACTGGCAGTGGAGAAGCTGGGACTTAAACTGATGGCTTTGGATCTTTCTATGCACCTGGATATGGAACTGCAGCTCGATCTTTATCAGCATTTGGCATTGTAACCGGATCTGTTACTGGCCACCGAATCTACTTGAGCAACTGCGTTTGCCACCGATGCTTACGCCTCTACTTATAACAACGATGCCTATTACTATGCTTTCTTCGCATAGGGGTAAAAAACTGACTGGAGAAACGGGTTCTTTTGCTGACCCTAGAGCCGGAGGATCCGCCACTGAAAGATCTGTAACTGAGCAAGGTAGTGGAGAAGCCGCTGGGTATACAGGGTAAACTCGGTCAGCTGGCTATGGATCTCCAACGGGCTTTGCAACGAGCTATCAAACAAGAAGGGGCGCTAGGTCACCTGGAACTTTAGCTGGCACTGGCTTTGCCTCCGCTGCTATTGATGTAGGTGGTACCCTCTCCTGTGTATATGGGTGGTATGCCAGGCGCCGTATGAAGAAGTGACTCTAACCTCGGAAGGATAAAAATGTTAATGTGGGTCTGCTTCCATCGCTTCAACAGAAGAAACAACTGGATCAACAAGTTAATTCTGGTTGTGCTCCCACCTTTGCTTATGCCGGGCAAACTAAATCAATAGGCTCTGGCTTTGGATATACATACAATAAATGAAAAAAAAGGCTATGGTTTTGGATCCACTCAGTCAATAGGCCTTCGAACAACGGCTAGGTTGCTTAAGCAATAGAAACTGTCACTACTGAGTGAACTGAATCAACAGCCTCTGCCACTGGTGGTGCTTTTACTAAGTAATTTAGTGAAACTGGTAATGAAAAAAGGAGAAACTCTCTATGGTTAAGGATCAACCGCTGCTAGCTCCGGGTATCAATTTATAACAACAGGCTCTGAATAAAGCGCTTCAACAGGGTAACTCTTACCTGCCCGAAGGGCCAGGGAAGCTTACAACCAGAGCGGAGGATCTTACGAATTGACCTTGCTCGACTTTGACCTAAAATAGGAGGCAATTTCGGGTCCTTTCATCTCATGTTTTGAACCCATTCCATCATTCACCAGCTATTGCCCCATTCACCATAAGGGTGAAATAGAAGCACTAATTGACTGAATGTGGAACAAGGATTGTTTTCTATTCATGTTTGAACTCCACCCAACACCTCACTTACGCATACGGATCATGAGTTCCTACATCGAAGCATCGAAAGGATTGAAGGAAGGCATGAATGATCTTACTTACGATGCACCTGTAAAGGATAGATCACGTACCCATCATTTCACAATTTCACGTGCCCAATAAGAGTTCTAATCTCAAGGTTCCTGAGATAAGGATCAAGGGTGAGTGCTGTTGATGTAGCTTTAGGAAGTAGTACGTTTGATGTCTACTTTAGTAAGTCCTTATTCTGTGAGCTTTATGTTCTGCTTTCTGCTTGCTGTCCGCATAATGTCCGTCTTCTCTGACCTTCTTCTCTGACCTTTCTGGTTGCCCCAGTCTGTGAGCTTTATCTAGTAGAGCTGCCTTCTCGCCTCCTCAACACTAGACCCTAGAAGAAAACATAGTCCGAGGACTCTTACTCCATCTAGAACCTTTCCTTTCCTCCACAAAACAATGGGAATGTTCTTCTTACTACCTTGGCTTGGCTGCTCGGTTGGGATACTCCACTTGGGCTGCTTAGCTTGGATACTCGGCTTGGTTCCTGGAGATTTGGCTGGGCTAATCAATTGAATAGCCCGGATGACCAGTTCATTTACCATATCCTTACTCAAAGAGCTAGTTTTGGCGTTCTGTCCTTAAGAAATGCTTTCGGCAAAGAGGCAGTGCCTTCCTTCCTCTTCTATGTGTAGCTGTATGAGTAGTTGTAGGAGGATTAGGCTCCTTTGGATAAGTCCTCTTTTCTCTGTGAGATGTGAGGAATCCATTAATCACTAACCGATGCCACCTCTCCCTTACTGGCGCTGCCTTCCTAGCGTGAAAGAAACCACCAATGTCAGTTGTTTACGCAGAAGCAAGGTAGAAAAACAAATGACAAAAGCACTAGTAGCATTTGAGTCAGCAGTTGCAGCGCTAGTTTCACATACTTCAGTCGCAAATAGAGTTCCTTATTTGAAAGCCATAAATTGTTCCAGAATGAACCTAGCTCTTTCATTTCAAGACTCAGTTTACAGGCGCTCAGTTTATAGGCGAATTAATTACTCTTCCCCTCCCTATATATATGTATTATTTGCCTCTGCTGCTAGAAATGCTCCTATTGGGACGGCTCCTGGGAAACTGAGGAGGCTGGTTCCATTGATTATGGGGATGCTGAGAATGAATGACCATGCGTGAATGCAACTAAGTTTCTGGGGAATATTGTAAACAGGTGATCTTAAGTAAAGCATCATCAATCAAATCGAGAGCTTCTGCTCCGTAGCGTTCAGCCCCGCCCAGGCGGTAATATTTGCTATATCTCTTGGTAGATGTGGACAATCAATCAAAGCCTTCCCGTTAACATGTCTGTCTGTTGGCCGCTGTGCACCCCTCTCAGAAGACTAATCAATTCTAAATCCAATTAGTCTCAATCGAAATGCTCGTAAGTAACGAACAAGTAATCTTCCTGTCTTTAGTCGAGTAGCTCATCTGAGTATCCCAGTTGATTAACCAATCAAAGCATCCAAGCTGAGTATCCAAGTCTCCCAAGAGCCCAAGGCCGGCCCCAAAATCCCAAGCCGAGCATGCCAACCGATCCGGGTATCCAACCGAGTAGCCCAGGTGTAGGAGCATTCATTCTGCTGAATCTATAAAAACATCCTGAAAAAACCAATCTTTTTTAATGAAAAGTTCACATTTTAGACCCTGCGAGTCACAGGTTATTTGGAAACGAGATTCTCATCATCATTTGGAAACAGGATTCCCAGCATCATTAGAACCAGCAGTACAAGCAAAAGCGCAAGGAGTCCCAGGAGAATTCCTAGCAGCACCAGTCTCCCCAGGAGCAGTTTCCCATCATTCCAAGCACAACCAGCAGTTGAACCATTTTCTAATTGAAGTGCAAAAAGAGAGGAATAGAATAAGTCAATTCCCTAGGAAAGATCCAATAATTTGATGGTAAGATTATTTTATGGTCACCTTATTTGAGGGTAAGAAAGGGAGAGCCCAGGGGAGAGGTACCGATACGTAAAGAATAGATACGCTTTATCTGTGATATGATACCTATAACTGCCCAGTTCCTTCCTATAGTATAGTGGGCTTCACACATAAAATTAAGACCTGTGAGTTAGGTTGGCTTCCCCTTTTAGCAAGTAATACCCCTTTATTCCCACTTTATACTAGTTATATTACATATAAATAATTAACAGCTCTGAGCAATTTGAAGGCTCTCTAAAGGGCTTTGATGGGCTTTTTGTCACCCCAATAAGGCCTCTAGAGGAGGCTGTGCTGAACACGATTGGGCGAGTCGACAATGAGTATGAGGAAGGCAGCTGTAAGGCCCTTGTAGGCAGCTGTAATGGGTTCCGAGTAGGGACAGGGTATGGGGGTCGAGTAGGACAGGGGTTACTATGTGTATAAAGAGGGATACTGCTGTTGGAGAAAGCCGGGCTATATCTAGTGTCCAGACCTCTATTGCCCTCTAGTGTAAAGGCCTCTATCTAGTTCCGGCCCTCTATCGTAAAGGGCCTCTATTGTTTCCTGAAAACTTAAGGAGTATTGGGAATAGAAGTAATGGTGGGGAAGGGACAGAAAGCGTAATATGGGATTGGGAAAAGGCGTAATGTGGATTGGGTACAGAAAGCATACATAACGTAATGGGATTGGGAACTTAAAGCATACTGAACATAATATGAAAGCGTGGGAGGATGTTTCCTGAAAGTGTAATGTAGATTGGGAACTTAAAGCGTGGGGTGGAATAGGGCTGGAGGATTGGTTCCAGAAAGCGTAATGTGTGGATGAACTGAAAGGCATCAACTGAAAGGCATCATAAATAACGTAATGGGAATGTTTCCAGAAAGCGTAAAGGTCCATCCTGAGTGACATTAACTTGGCAGGTGTTGGGTGGGCGTTGATTTGTCCCATCCGTAGTACTGGGCTAACCTCAACCAAAGTGATCCCTCCTAAATTGACTCAATCTCGCGCGATCGTAGATAAAGTTTCTGAAAAGGCAAAATTGCGTAATAAAAAGCATTTTGAGTGGCCCAGATCATATCATAATGCCCGCCTAAAAAAGAGATTTATTTAAAAGAAAATAGCGAATGAGTATGTTTTTTAGAATCTGGGTATACCCTAACTTCTTTCTTGCCTTTAACGCGCCCTTTTCCTGTACTTTAGTTCCTGTACTTTAGTACGGTATTTTTTCATTATATAAATTGTAAGTATCTGGTCTATCAACGTATATATACTCCTGAGCAATGTGCTATTGTATATGGCTGTATTGTGTAAGTTACCTGCAATTTACAGGCCTCTATGTGCAGTCCTCTATGTAAAGTCCTCCTCAAGTTGGAGGGCATTCTGTAATGACTCACTCACTAAGGGGCCTAACGTACTTCATTGTGGCATATCGGTTGTGTAACCTTGTTCCCCCGGTTGTGGAACCTCGTGCCCTATCGGTAGTGGAACCTCATCGTGTATCGTATCGTGTGATCGACATGCATCGTGTGCCCCTACGCTACGCTACCCTACCACCTTCGCTCGCTGTGTATCTGTTGGAGTATTGGCCTGTTCTATTTCCCTCGCATTGTAGGAACGGTGTTCCGTCCATAGAGTGTTGCGTGTATCGAGCGTTAGCGGTATCGATCATCAGCAAACAAGTTGGCAAGCGGTATCGATCAATCATCAATGCGGGCGTATGAAAGAATGGGGATGTTAGAATGCGTTAATGAATGTGGAGAATGGTAGAATTGGTACGGGGCTTTATATAGTTTCCTTTCCTGAAAGCTCAATGAGTATTGTGTACTGACAGAATAAGAATAATTTTCAATATCCTTCTCCCCCTTATAAGTGCTCCCGGGTGGGTGCTACAGCGCGCTCAAATGGCCATAGAATTTGGTTATCCCTTTTTTCCAACCTAACCTTCTGACTGCCCTGCCTCAGAAGAAGCTGCAAGTTTATACCTGGCAAAGATTCCAACAATATAAGAGTCCGGATATTTATATTACCCGGATTTATATCTCCCCGATCTATTCAATCTTTATACCTTTCCGGATCTTTATTACCCATATATTGATTCTTTCGACCTGGATAAACAGCCCCACCAAGCAAACACCCCAGGGGCTTCATATAAAGCCCACTATGAACCTTATGCTCTCAGTTCCCACCTACCTGATGTGATTTATCTATCTTCCCACTCTATTGTACTACCTCATATTGATGATTTATCCTACCGGGCCTGCTTTATTTCAGTTTGTTGTGAAGAATATTATTATTAACTAGTATCTGCAACAGTAGTGAAATAAAGTATCGAGTTTGCATACCTATACTTATCGGAGCCAGAACCCCATCTTTGGCACCCAAAACAAATTAGCGCCGTTAGGGACTCCTGCAGTTAGGAACTATGAAACATGAACCAAGGTATGGGTCGTCACTAACAAATGCAGCCAAGCATTGAAAACACCCAATAAATGTAAGTTTATGCGAAGCCTTATTCTCAAATTTGAAAAAGGTGATAGGGGTAACACAAAGCATCCGCTTTCTAACCCTTCCCTTTACTGGTAAATGAAGTAAGCAAGGGTGACGTGTTCGCTGAGAGTATAGGCCTGGCTGCTATATCTAGGTTTCTAGGCAAGGTCTCCTTTATAGTCCTACTCATTCGTTGGTACGTTTTTGTGCCTGCCCCCCAACCTGGTAGGTGTTGCTTCAGATGGTAGCATAAGAAAAATTCATTCAATTTAGGTCCCTGTATAGGTGCGGCAACTTTCATTATTATTATATATATATATATAAGATGATCCAGAGCAGTGTATACCATATTTTTTATTAATGGGCCGCCCATAAAGAAATGAAAGCCTTGTGTCCCGCAACGCCCGCCCCCCCCCAAAGCTTTCCCCCTTTGGAAATATACCCGATCCTTTCTTTATATAGTTGGGATTCGATCGTGAAGATAAGAGGGGATGCAAAAGAGGTAAATGGAGATCACGAAGATGCCCCAGTAAAGATTATATCTCCCTCCTATTACGAATAGGAACAAACAGCCCATTCATGGCAGCATACTTAAATGGCCTCTTATTTTCAGCGGGTCGTTGAAGCTCCCTTTTATACCTGCTCATAGCCTAGATTGATCCAGGAGCATATATTAACTTCCACTTGTTTCCATTCGACCCGAAACGGAGATGACACTATCAGGTCTGTTTTCGTAGGGAGAACGAAGGTGAGTGAGCGCTTTAAAAGGCATACCCGGCAGTAGCATACCCTTTGTGCGAAGAGCGTGATTCATAGTTTATAAGACCTTCCCATTGATTCTCCTATAGGGGCGGGTTCTCCATATCCATAGTGGGCTCTCCTATAGCTAGGTCCTCCTATAACTGGGCTCTCCCATAGAAGGCTCCCATAGTGGTGGGCTCACCCATAGACCATCCCCCCATAAGGGGCGGGGTCTAACAAACCATAGCGGTGGATTCTATCATAGGGGTGGGTTCTTTCTACTGTAGGGATGGGCTCTCTTCCAATAGGGGTGGTTTATGCTACTATAGGGCTTATCCGAGGTATTCTACGAACGAGGTATTCCTCTATGAATTCTCCACTCTCCAAGTTATTATTCGAGGAATTCCCTATGTGGCCCCGAGTAACTAATTATCCTAGGTATCTCGTGCTGCTTTTATAGCACCTGCTTATCCACAGTGACAGTTAGTGTCTGGTCTTGCTTATTATAGCTAATTCCCTCGTGGCAAGTGAGAAATGAACAGTCCGGACTACCAAAGCTTACGGATCAGCCTCTACTGCTTGACCGACTGTACTGCTTTTCAACACCTCTCTTTTGCTTAGCTCCTTAAAAGCACTTCTCTTTGGTAACTCCTTGTCTCTTTCTAGCTTCTACTATCGCTAGGGAAAGGAAGAGAGACAGCTACAGCCCTACCACTGCTACGGAACTGCTCTCAGTGCACTGCTTTTTCCGGTTCGCTGTGCGCTTCTGGTATACCGGTGTGTATGTGGCCCCCTTCCCGTCCAACCACCTCTACTCCCTCCCCACGTCTATATATCTTTGGCCTTCAATAAATATTTACAGGGTGGCTTCCAACTCTTTCTATGTTGGCGGCAAGTAACCCGTGGCGAGGTTATTCCTATCGTTTACCAGGGTGCTAAAATGGGCATATACAGGTATCCCTCCACTCCACTCTATACTTTAGACTCCCCCTCATCTCAAAAGAAGCAAGCTGTAGAAAATCATAACGAAGCGGATAAAGCCGTAGGGCCCAGTAAAAGGAATCAACCCCATTTTGAAAGGTTTGTAGATTCGGAAAAAGGTAGTCCTAGGTGCAGTATGATCCGTTTGAAGCACATAGGCAAATTCCAGTGGTCAAACAGCCCATGTCAAATCATACCATAAAGCAACCATGTTACATCATGGCGATTCATTCCATCCTTTACTCCTTTACTTCTTGCTTGAGTCCCTTTAGCAATGGGGCTATCAACATATCTTGATCTAGTAGAAGACCACGATGCTTTGCGAGGGCATAATATTCTTTCTCCATAAAATATGGTGTCCATTGAGTCTTGCCTTAGCTCCAGAATCTCCTACAGGGAATGCCTCTTTAGCCTTGGTTTTACTGTACTTTTCCAGGAATAGTTCAGTCATTACCTCCCATGAGGTAACACGTTCTCGGCTGGCCAATCCAATATACCATGTGTTGGCCTTGTCCTTTAATGAGAAAGGAAAGATCTGCAACATGTCGGCGGGCTCTCGATGTGATTGAAATTGGCAAAACACCTCAAAATTGAAGAGGAAAGGAAGGATAAGGGTCCTCCTTGCTCATGCCCTGAAAGGTAGGCATGTTTTTCTGGTTAATGCCTTTCAGATTCAATCGAGTCCCAGGTGGAATCTCAATTGCCTGTTTGAATCTACTAGTCCTTGGAGGTGCTTCGGCGGAGGTTCCAGTGGATTTGGAAGTGGATTTCCTCCGTGACCATATGTCTATACTGGATAAGGAGCTTGGTACTGATTTTGATCATGGAGTGGTGCTCGAGATCTGTCTTGATCAGGAACTTGAGAACGTCCTTGATATGGATCAGTATAAGGACCTTTATATCGTCCCTCGTATGGATCTCGATGTGGACCTAGATATGGAGCTTCAACATTGTTGGGCTTCCCGGTGGAGCACGTGCCTGCTGAGTTCTCAAAGGTGGTAAGTGAAGCTCGGCCATGTGTCCCTCCGCTGGTTGCTTTATGGTATGATTTGACATGGGCTGTTTGACCAATGGAATTTGCCTATGTGCTTCAAACGGATCATACTGCACCTTGGACTACCTTTTCCGAAACTACACCTTTCAAATGGGGTTGATTCCTTTTACTGGGCCTACGCTTTGATCCGCTTCGTTATGATTTTCTACTGCTTGCTTCTTTTGAGATGAGGGGGAGTCTAAAGAATAGAGTGGAGTGGAGGGATACCTGTATATGCCCATTTTAGCACCCTGGAAACGAAGGAATAACTCGCCACGGGTTACTTGCCGCCAACATAGAAAGAGTTGGAAGCCACCTGTAAAATTATTTATTGAAGGCCAAAGATATATAGACGTGGGAGGGAGTAGAGGTGGTTGGACGGAAGGGAGCACATACACACCGGTATACCAGAAGCGCACAGCGAACCGAAAGCAGTGCACAGAGAGCAGTTCCGTAGCAGTGGTAGGGCTGTAGCTGTTCTCTCTTCCTTTCCCTAGCGATAGTAGAGCTAGAAAGAGACAGAGTTACAAAGAGAAGTGCTTTTAAGGAGCTAAGCAAAAGAGAGGTGTTGAAAAGCAGTACAGTAGGTCAAGCAGTAGAGGCTGTTCCGTAGCTTTGGTAGTCGCACTGTTCTTTTCTCACTTGCCCAGAGGGATTAGCTATAATAAGCAAGAGCTAGACAAGAGCTAACTTAATACAGAGCTAACTAAGCAGTAGCCACCTGAAGACAGAGGAGCACCTGAATAAAGAGCCAACCATATCCCGATCGATTTCTTGTTCTTTCCGCTGTGTGTTCCCAATTATGTGTCTCTGCCTTACCAACAATATTATTTGCTTTTTGCCCTATATGTGTCCATGATCGGTGTGTGCCCTGACCTAATTGTGCCTGGTGATTAGCAATGCGTTTCGTGTGGTTCCGCGAGCTGCTATCAGGCTGTGTTTCGTTCTTCGTGTCGGTATTGGATTTTGCTGCTGCCTCTCCGTACCAGGTAGAGAGACTTTTTAGCTATACTCATATAAAATAGTTCTTTCAAATCATTGCGCTATCTCATATAGGGTTCTCTCTCTTTTATCTCTTATTATTGGAACAAAAGAAGTCTCATTTATAAAGGAAATCCCCTTTGAAAGAAAGGGCTTATTGTGCTATATATGGAAAGGATTCTCTATCTGAAATGAATAGTTGCCTTGGATCCCGGGAACAGAAAGGATAGGCTGGTTGTGGTGGGGGTATAAGATAAGAGTAAGGGTAAGGGATTAGTGTGGATTAGGTTTACTTTAAGGGTTAGTGTGGATAATCGCTCCTCAAGTCGCTTGCTGTACTCCCCATAGGGAGAGGGCTGGCTTATAATCGCTCCTCAAGTCGCTTGCTGTACTCCCCATAGGGGAGGGAACTTGTATAGCATATACTGGTACTAGCTACCATCCCCAACCAATAGAGGAGAGTACATAGGGTACTTACTAGTTGACGCGATCATGTACGATAAAAAAACATAATGTTGACGCGGTCACCAAACTAGCTTCTTAAGCAACCGCATCTTAGTGTTAACTAGCTTCAGTTTAATCCCTCATTCTCATGGGTGGTGCCATCCTTCATTGGAATAAATATCCCTCATCTAATTGGCGCGGTGCTCGGATCAGGTATCCAACTCCTTCATTGGTCCGAACCCAGCTGCTTACTTTCTCATTGGTCATTGGCGAACCATCCTTCCGTGGTGATTACCATCCCTGGTTTTGTTACTCAAGGTGGTCGAGGATTTATGATGGATGTGGTCCCATAAGTCTCCCTCTCAACAGGTCGAAGAAGGGAGCCCATCAATATCTATCTGGTCGAGCGTGACCTTCCCTCTGAAGATAGGGAGAGGAGGTTGAGGGAATCTTATCATTAGCGAGTGCATTGATTATGATTAAATAGTTGTCTTCATTTTGAACAAAGAATCCTGACAATAAAAAGACCTTCAAGTCTACATATTTTGTGTAGGCTAGTCTCCGAAAATCTATGTCCTATAAATTATTTACCCTAGGCAATGGATCATAAAATATCATTATGGTTTTTAGCAAGCTAAAACACTCTCTGTGCGTGTATCTTTGCACCTCTAGTTATCTTACCGCATAGGTTTTGTTTTGTTGAAGCTCTGGTTATAAAATTCAATTAGTTTCCATTACTTACGTGAATGTATTTATAAAGAGATCGAGGAAATCCGAATGACTATCATATATGTAATTACACCAACCAATACACATAAAGAAAATTTTCTAAAACAACAAGCCGAAGATAGAAATAACCTTTCTTTTTGAGTACCAGCCAAGAGAGCTCTATTAAGTAGGTGGGGTTCAGTCCTCCATACAGTTAGGTATATCCTTACAATATATGTCCTTCCTGTATGGGCTTTCCTCGCCTTCCTGACGTCAGGTTTCGCCATCGTTCCTTGCCCTTCTTAGGTCTCTTATGGGCAGCTCGTACCGCGCCCCTTTTTTGGGGGCGAGACACAACACGTACCTCGCTCATCTTTGCTTTCCTTTTGTCGAGCAAGCAATAAATCCCTTACCTCATGTTGGGAAGCAATAAATTACTTACTTACTTCTTTGGCTTTGGCTTACTTCCTTTGCACCCATTTCATTCTGCATCTGAACGAATACCTGCTTTCAGGTTGCACCCAATAAGGTTATACCTTAGTTATTTAGGCTAAGCCAAACCCCTACTATACTGATCGTACTGTTTTGAAAAGGTTGAAAGATGTATGTATATTGAGGCCTGTCCTGCGCCCTTATGATTGGCCGGCTGGGGTGTGTCACGTTTGCAGCCTAATATGTAGTTTCACCTCTGACCATCCCATTAACTAACCAAATCCCGGATGGAAGGAGACCAGCTCCACCTTCAACATGCCGTATTCGACCTTTATTAATTTTTTGAAAGCATAATCACCTTGCTCTCCCTTTGGTCAAGCAAGTCTTTCCACAAAGACATGCTTAAATTTTAACTAGTCAGGCCTTGGCCTTGAGCTCTGCACTAGGAATTATACAAGACATTTACATCATTTACATTATGTACATAATAAGGTCCAAAATATCAAAAGGGTCGAAACCGGGACATTACAGAGGACACATGTCAAGCTCAGAGATGATGTATTACAAAAAAAGCCTCCAAACGCAAGCAAGGGCGCTCCAAGAAAGGTCCAACGCTCCTCCTCCTTAATAGGGTGTTATTACAAGCAAGCAACTCATAAAGGGTGCGCTCCAAGGATGATGTAACCAGAGTGTCCATAGGTCTAACGCTCCAAGGAAGAATGGCATCCAAGCATCTCACTAAGGTCAAGCATTACTAAGCAAGTCACCTTTACATTTGCAAGTCCATCCTAGACCACCAAATCCATCTCAGATCACCAGGGGCTCATAATACGCCATGTACCCCACATCTCATGAAGCACCCTCAAACATGGATGGTTTTAACACTTTTTGAGTAACCCAAATGTAAACACTCCCTCTTTACGAGGAAAGTGTTTACACCAACACCTATCTTATCCCTCTGCAACTCCACCAAACCTACTACCTACAAATCTATACCTGTTGCAGTCTCTGAATCAATCATTGAATCATGGAATAGAACTGTTATCCTGTCATAATGAGTATATCACCCATGCTCCTCAATACCTCTATCAACTGAAGCATCACACTCATCATTAGAAACTCCCTCTGTCTAAGAGATCCAAATAATCCACTGTGCCTCTGACAATCTATAATAATTAGAATCCCTCTGATGTACCTTTGTAACTAAAGTGACATACTCATCACGAGCAACTCCCTCCCTCTGAGATACACCTGGAGTAGAAGTCAAATCCTGGTAAACTCCCTCTATCGGAGAGAATCCATCATTGTCCCTGTACTCCTCAATACTCCCAATAGATGCAACACTGGAATCAATCAAAGTATTGTCATGAGAATCCCTCTCATTTCAGTACGCAGCGTAAAAAGGCAAATTTACCGTATGACGCATATCATGGTTCATCCGTGAGTGAGAGTAGGCAAGGATAGAATATCGGAGACATGGAATAAGTAAAAAAGACAAAAAAAAGTGGAATTTATTATTACATAAGTGAGGTGTACATAGGAGGTGGGACCTGGCGGTAGCGGGCAGTGGGACGTACGAAGACGTTTCGCTGGGATAGATAATGAACCGAAGTGCAGACGCTCCAAATGCTTAACTTCGTGCGAACCAATCTCTATAATACTTAGATAGAGTGAATAGACAAAGGAATGGAATGAAGTGGGTGGGAGAAGCATAGGTTTGGTTGTGCTCGGGCCATCCCCGTGAAACTGATCCTTTGTCACCGAAAAGGGAGGGGGAACCTAGGCGGCATGATTTGCTGCTATCCTCGATCCGTATAACCACCACTCATATAGCTGCTTGGATGGGCGAGTCCCGGCTTCAATCTAGGTGTTTAAAGGCAGATCCCTCACAAATTGAGTAAGGTGGGTCCCCCAAACAAAAATGGAAATAAGCCGCCAGCTAGGCATGCTCTAATACCCATCTCATCCATATGGAGTGACGTATGCCGGCAACACCCAACTCCCCCAGATTAATTGATCCAACTAGCTCTAGTAATAACTAACCTCTTTCATTCCAACAAGGACATCCTAGAATCCCCGATTGCTCCTTACTACCCATGGGATGACCTGCATCATCATTCCTACTTCCTACCATAGGACGCGTAAGACTGATTGGATCCCCCCACGCTCGGATCTCCCTTGTGCACTTTGCAACATAGTTGGTCATTTTACTCACCATTATCCGAAACTACTATAGTTTCATGAGTTGCATAGTCACTCCAAGTTTCAACTTAGTGACGCCCCTTTTTCTACTTCACAGCCAACCCCTTCATCCACTTGCACCCACTTCCCACCAAGGTAAAGCACAACCTAGGTAGAGAACGAATGGTATAGTCAGGACTAACCATCCTTGCACCACTTATAGAGTAGTGGGTCATTATAGTCACTTTGTATGAAACTTCACAACTTTCAGATTTTGGGATATGTTTTAGCAACATTTCTAAATATCAGAATTGTGGATGATCAAGTTTCATTGTTTAGATGGCAAGGCACATGTATACAATCCCAGATGGTTATTTCCTCAAACGTTTCACAATGAATGATCCTAAAAAAGAAGTAAATATGTGATCATCAAATATAGTCATGTAGTATTCACCAGCATCCATTCATTCAAAGTCTCAACTTTAATATAAAATATGCCACCCAGTATGGATATCCTTTCCTCATCTAGCTCATAACTTAGGATACAATAAAAAAACCTCAACAATTGATCTACCTTCATTTCAAACGAAAGTTATTCTTCATGCTTTGGCAAACTAACTATTGCCCTACTCTTCACTATATCTTCATTATTATTAGCATTATAAATAGCATCATCATTATTAAGTATACACTCAAGCATACCTTTCACAACCGTTTACACCATATTTAATGATGTATTATTCTTATTATAATTATTTATCTACCTCTCCAAGCTTTCTGACTTGCTTCATTTCATCAATTTTACTACCTACACTTCCACTAGTACTAATGCAACCAACTATGGCATCTAATCACATGCTTCCTAAAGCTCATCTCATCCGCATCTTAATATTCCACATTTCTTTTTTTCTAAACTATCTTTCCTCTTTGTGTAGCATCATGGCTACCTACTTAACTTGCACACATGCAATAAAGAAATTTATTAACCAACGCATGGATCCCTCCATGATTCTATCTTCCCTCAACTTCAACCTTTATCTCATAAAATATCTCTACATTTCCCATGGATGCTTCCTTAATCGCATTCCTATTACTACTGCTAAGGAAATGTCATCATCATTCCATCTTTCTTTCACTGCTTCAAGGGCAATCTTATTCTAATCACACTTATAATAAAATTTAACACACTTAGGCTTTTAAATCCACTCTTCTAACAACATAACTGATCATCCATGCAACTATACTCAACATTTTCAATAGCTTTATTTTTAGTTTTACCTACCTCTGTTTCCACTTCTACTATAGCCTTATTTACCGCTACATTCTTCTCCATGTTATCCTTCAATTAAAACACCATGGTTTTATAACAGACATCTTCAATCTTTATCAAATTATTTATTCCCTATACATCCCTTTTTACCACTGCAGATCTTCTTTCTTTATTAGTATTTAAGTTTGACATTTGTATGTGATTGAAATTCCTCACAGCTTTGTTCATCATTATAGGAATTGTTTGAAGGACTGAACCCTTAGTAAGCTACCCCCGGTAGATCGCATGAAAATCCATAAAGGAAATATTGTGATAAAGATACTTTAAAACACTAAGTTGTTTCTAGGTCCCGGTGATAAATCCTTAGTGTTAATTTTAGCAGTCTATGTTTTAGAATGGTTTGCCAGCATTAGTTGTTATATTAGGTTAGATTAGAAATCATCAAGCACAATAGTTGGCAACCAAACTAGCAACACTGTGAAAATTTATTCATTTATAGAATAGGCAATACAAAGCACCAAGAGAAATCTAAAACCATACGAAAACACATTTTATGATAACATATTAACTCCCAGGATTAACATAATTACTATCTTAGATACTTTTTACAATCTATCAATAGTTTTTGAAAATGGGTAGGCACTCGCGGTACATAATATAGGGAGAGGGAGGTCGAGGTTAAGGCCATCTAAGTATGATATTATTAATTGCATAATTGATGTTGGGAATATCTTCATTAGCATTGTTAATCTCTATCTCTTACCCCCTGCCAGATCTATTGTCCTTAATGTTATCATGCTCATTGGGGCAAGGAGGGTTTTAATTCTTGATGATTCTTATTTTTAGATTTGGAGGATAAATAGGTTGACTAGGCACTTTAGGATATTGAGCCAAATGGCTTTCGATTTTATCGGGATTGTGCTTAGAGGATATATATCTGGTAATTGAAAGGTGGTAAATTTTACTCTAATAATCTGGCCTATGGGGTGGTAAATTATCCTATGTTAACCTGGCCTTTGAGATGATAAATTCAGTACAACAAAGTGGCCTAGCAAGATGGGAAATTGGGTAGGTAGTTAGAAGGACCTTGTGCAAGGGAGAGGGATACGAGAATGTATTTTTTCCTATAATGCCAATCTGGAATGCTAATCTGGGGCTGCTGGTGTCAGAGTTCTGCTTTTGTCTAAGTCATAGTAAAAGTGTATGAATTCCGCGATATAGTATATTTCTGAGTAATAGAAGAGAATGTAGCTAAGTCCGATAGGTTGAAATGCCTTAGTTTAAGGCTGCTTGCTGATATGACTTGGGATAGACTGGAGGGACGGATCTCGCTCACGAACTGGTCCAACCCCACCAACTGGAACTACTGCTACGTATGGATATGCTGCCTACCTCCGCTGAATCTTCTGCTCAATCTACAGAATAAACTTCTAGCTATCTCTGAGTGGTTTAAGTATGCCTGACCTGTGCTGTTAAGGCAAGGCTGGCTATCCCTTCGATAATGTTATAGGGAGTGCTATCTATCTGCGTGATCCTTACCAAGGGAGGGTATAAGCCGAAACTATAAGGTATGCCACGAGCTCTTGAACTATAATCATTTGACTAGCTTTCGCGTCTATATGCCTGTTTCGCTCCCTCTCTATCGGGTGGGGCTAAATCGGAATCTGGGATTGAATTTGGGCGTCTGCTTAGCGGGGAAACCGCGACATTTAGGTGGGGCCCCGCCAAGGAATATAGCTATACACAGCGGGGTTTTGTGCCAATCATACTATTATGTGAAGAAAATAGAGTTCCTCTGGGCTTGTATCATTACAGGTATAACACACAACTTGTAGTGACACAATATGAGGAAAGCTTTTTTCGAGCGGAACTGAGCTCGGAACGTGTGATGGCTACAATTTGTGAGTGCGCTGTGGCTTTGGCTGGGCAGATGCGTAAAAGTTCCCGGTTGTGTAGAGAAACGAAATGTTTCGTGGAATATTCCGAATTCGAATTCGTATGGCAACGGTGTCGCCGGGATATTCCGGGTTTCATTGACCCGACCTAAAACCCTTACAGCAACCCCAAGCTAGTTATGGGATTGGATTAGGGGCTTGCCAACAAAGCAAAGGAGGGGATAACCTTTCCTACTTTTGCTCTTATGGCTCCCACTTTATTGACCATTTGAAATGCTCTCTTTTTTGCTGGCCAGCGGAAACTGCCTTGTGCATAGACCTAACAATCTTGGGTATTCAACCCACAACATATGGCGGTAAAGTAATATAGTCCCACTCTACTCACTCTATATGCAAGCTCATTCAAGCGGTGCTTTCGGAAGCAGATGGATTTTAGCTTCCTCCCTCCCATTTACCCCTGTTTATTCATGGCAAATGCATACGTGATATATCTAAACCTTAAAAACGGAAAAATATGCATACTCTAAGGTGATAACTCTCGTCTAAGCTAATTATCCCGAGAAGCGGATGGATCTTATTCATGCCCCATTCAAGCTATTTTTTGTGCAAATATTGGTTGAGCAAAGGAATTGAAAGGAGGCATGGGTAGGACTTATCTATAGATCATTTCGGAACTTATATTTCCAATCTCCTGAAGATTGTCAAGTTGGCAGGTCCTGTCTGGCCGAATAATTTTACGCTTGGTTTAAACCCGGAGCTGATGTGAGCCAACCCTAAACTGTCTTAGGAGGATCCTAAGCACATGCATCCAGTGTCAAAGTGTACAAGGAGGACGGATAATGAGGCCATCCCTCGACTCCATAAAGTGCTCCGCATTGAAGGCCATCTTAGTATTAAAACCCCCTTCCTTATGGGGCAATTCAGCTGACATGTGTATACTGCCTGTAAATGTCCTCTCTGTAATCTTGCTCAGCTCTTGCTTGGTCCACAGGAGATGACCTGTAGCATCAAGAGAGTATCGGAATGGGGCAAGGTGGTCCATCGAGATGCCCACAAACTATAGGAGACATGTAACATTTGCAAACCAACAATGAGTCTGCCTCGTGGAATTGGCTAGGGCTTACTATAAAGAGCTAACAATTAACTAGACTACTACTAGACAAGGGGCTCATTATAAAGGGATACATATAAGGGCCTAACTATATAGAGCTAACTATAAGATGAACTAGGCTACGAGGAATGGATAACTATAAAAGTGAACCTATATTTGGTAACAGCTGTAAGGGTGAACCCATATGCGGGAACACCTATTTAAGCTTCATGTAATTACTAGCTATGGTTTATCAGGTATGGCTTAAATCCAAGGGAAGTAGGCCTCCCCTAAGCATATTAAACCTTATAGAGTGAGGGCATAGACTCCCAACCAGCTCTGCCCCACACCAAGTAGTAAGGGTCATGAAAAATAGAAAGACTATAAGTTGCTTAGGCAAATATGCATTTATGGGTAGGTACTTGTTTGAAGTGTTTTATACTTGTTTAACCCGACCGGTTACCCTAGCAAATATAGGGCAGATATGTATGAAGGTACATCAATATGGGTATTAAACGATGCTCTGATATATGGCACGGATGGGTGTCAGCCAGTAGAATAGCTTCTAGCTATGAGGCCCTCGGTACTTTCAGTTGATACACTCCCCGTTATCTAAGTAAGTATAGGTCTATTTACCAGTAAGTATTATCCTGTATGTAGTGAAGTGGCTTTAAGATGAGATAGGAGTTTTCATAGGTAATGCTGCTGCTTTTACATATACTACAGGATGGTAAGCGCGTTGAAAATAATGGTGTATTTCCTTTACCCTACGTGTATCGGCTTTTTATCAAGATCCCAACGATTCTGTTCTTCTTTATGAGCCATTTTTTAGAAGCTACTTTCGGGAGAGAGTTACCTGCAAATTCTTCCGCTCCCTGTTTGCTTTCCCTGCTCTTCGTTGCTATTAGAGCTCTTGTTTTGTTGGAGTGCGTGCTTAGACTTTCGCTTATCTGATGTAAAACGGTTTAACCTAACTTTATAAGATTCATGATTCTTATATATGTTATTTTTGCACGTGAAGTCTATAGCTTGTGTTCCTATCTATCAAGTCTATAAAAGATATGCATTGGCTTTGCTATTTTTAAAGGGTTAACTACCTGTACTAGCTTCCCGTTCTATTACTTTGACATTTTGAGTAAAAATATCCCTTATAGTAAAAAAAGCTCTACCGAGTAAGGTCCCTATCAATGCCTGAGTTTGTCCTTTATTTAAAAGATGCCTAAATATTGTTTGCTTCGCTAAGTAACTGTATTATAAAAGGTGGGATTTCATAGGTACAATTATCCTCCAGCAACTGGTTGCCATCACACAAGGGAAACTAACACGGAGCCAACAAGATAGTGAATGAAATGGAATACCTAACAATATTAGAGGTGAGCCAAGAAAGAAATGATTATAATATGCATCGTTTCGATTTCATTCCACTAGCCTGAGCCATGGGAAATTTAGCTGCGGGGGACTCTTACTGGAGCTAATCGGGAACCGGTGGTTGGAAAGTGTTATAGAGTTTGGGTCTTTGAAAGCAATGAACTACTAGGGTGAGTGCCTGGTCATATTGGGGCTGCAGAGCGTGTTAGAGGGTACTGAGATTTGTAGAGTACTAGTAAGCTAAGGACAGGCAGATAAAATAATAAGCACTAAGAGCAGATCTGAGTGTAGGTACAACTCATATTAGGAATACCACTTTAAGCACATTTTTTGTTGAAGCTAGTTGCTAGATAAGTTGAAATGTAAGGCAAACTGCGATAGTGTAATAAGAAGAATAAATGTGTATTTATTCCTGTAAAGTGGGATAGTCATGTATAGTGTGCTAGAGGGAGAAATGCGTGTTTATTCTTGCTAATTGTGATAGTTGTGTAAACTTTATTATTTTTGAGTTTGCCAAGAAGTCAGGACCTAGAATTAAGGGGGGGTTAAAAGATGTCCGGATAGAGGGGGGGTGTAAAAAAGATTCCAATTGATCTTCATGGAAGCCTTTGTAACCATTAGAGTTAGTCCACAATCAATTTTTGAGTAGCTTTTATAATTTAGCATAGCCATAGGCCGAAGGGATCTAACACAAAAAGTAATAATATATATATATATATGCGTGGTTGCAATAATCTTGTTACATATTAGAACTTTTCTTGTGAGAGATAAGGATTTAATAATTCATTCGTCATTTTATATTTTTATCTTTTTTTACCCTTGACCTCCCCGAATTAAGTATTCCTGCATCCCATAGTGCCCTGACAAAGCCAAGTCTTAACAAAATATCTTAAGTCACAAATGCCTTGCTCTCCTAATGTCAAGCAAGCTTTTCCTTTGAAAATGCCATAATTTATAAAACAAAATGCCCTGAAATGACTTATCACTTTCAAAAAATGCACCCTACTGTAAGTGTACACAAGGTTATTATCTCTTTAGTAAGCTTTTAATGGCTCTAAGTTTTTGTGCTACTATTTTCTTATCTTAGCTTGTCCTTTCATTTTTTATGCCTGACAAAATGCGTCTTACTGCAACAAAGTTACACCCTTTTAATGACGCTTGCCCGGATAAGTTTTTTATGAATCTACGTTCTGCAATCCCCAAATCCCCAGAGTATAAGCCATATTCTAGGCTTTTACTAACCTTTTGCACTACTTCTTTCTATGGCCTTGGCTGGTTACAATAATTTGGATCATACCAAATAGGTATTTGGGTCGCCTATTACTTTATATTGTACTGGAAGATATGAATATATCTATTCAGGGCGGGTTCTCCAGCTGTACTGATTGTACCTTTACCATTGTGAAGCAGAAGGGCTGGACTTCGCTCTGCGAGCAGCTCACGGGAGGTGAAGGATAACCCCTAACTTGGTAAATCTCTCTGTTTCAAACGACATTTTTATCTGCTTCAGATTCAGAATTGCGTTATTGTAAAATGCCCAGTCTATCCCCAACAAGGCCGGATAGGGGTCCTTCTCATCCATGATTTCTATAACTTCGAAGTCAGCCGTGGTCTTTACTACAAAAAATAGACTTATACATTTTTAACCCGACCAACAATAGGATCAATATTATACCGATTGGCCCGTCTTAACTGGATGGGTTACCAAACCAGGATTGGTCTGCCCATTGATTCCCGTGACTTCTTAGGAAGGATGTTTACATCAGAGCCAAGGTCCAGCATTACATCTTGCATTTAATATCCTCCCAATTCCATGGTCAATTTGAACTCTTACCTGTCCTTCTCCTCTTTCTAACATGTCTGATGTGCTTATCAGGCAAGGGAGAATAAATGGGCACCTCATCTTCTAACCTTATTACCCATCTAGTCAGGATTTATTTAAACCTTTTAGAAACATTTGGATCGTTTTCAATTTTAATACAACATTTAATAAAAGTACTTATAAGAGCCAAGCTCGGGATCAAAAGCCAAGCAATTCGGCAGCGCAGTGGATAGTTCAATTTTACCAATACCCGTACTTACCCGCTCGCTACCGCAAAGTAAGTGTAGCCCGACCGATCTTGTGCGACCAAAGGGAGCTTCTGTTGCCCCCACTAGCCCATATGTCCCATTAGCCCTTTAAGCGTTACTTTAGCAAGCGTTACTTTTCCCTGGTGGGCAATTTCACATTCTTTGGTGGGCGATTGGGCTATGTGGTCAGTGTTCCTCACTCTAGTTTTTTGTGATCATTTTCTCTCGTAAGACCAATTTGGCAAGGATAAATATATATTAATATAAGCTATAATCTGTGCTATCACTCGAGAGAGTAAGGATAGAAGGGAGACAGACAGGGGATACGTCTAACTTCGTAACTAAGTCCACTAATTTAACACTTACCCCGTAAAGCCATAAGTAAATAAGTAAATCACTTACATACAGGAAGGCATTGCTAGTTGGTCTCCTCGCTACCGCCTATGAATGGAGCCAGCCGAAAATATGGATCCGAACTGGATGAGTCCCTTTACTATCGACAGTTGGGTTGAACCCTCAGTCGATCCGTGTTCGTACTCGGTATACCGCGCTTTTTAGTCCGTAAAGGTTTTATGACGCGGTTCTATATGTTGCTGCTCCTTTTGAGAAAAGATGGATAAAGATGCAAGCGAGCATACCCTCAAACGTGCCTGACCACGTGCCATTCCTTACCGCAATCGTGCCTATGACCAGATCGCAAACGTGACATTCCGAAATGGAGAAGAACAAGAACATCAATAGCTGCTTTATAACGTCTTTAAAAAAACATCAAATGGCCAACATCGTTCTCGGGACGACTAATGTTTAATTTATTGGAGTGCCTTTCTCCGGACCGATGGCGGCCCTAGACTTTATAATATATCTTTCGGAGAAGTGAAGTTGTTCTATATAATATACAAAGACAGTGACAGTCTTTCATTACGTATGTAATAATGATGCATGTTGGAGAGAGCATATAATCTAATTTATGTACTCGACCAAAGGTCATTTTTGATAGGACTCGACCATATATATTGATATAAAACGCAACTGCATATATACGGATCGCACGCAACTGCCTGCATAATATATATATATAGGAGCCAACAAAGATTGAAATGAATGGGAATACGGGGACCACTACGTACGGGTTCCAATGAATGATACCACTACGGGGTGGGCGCCTGGCCTCTCCTGTTATTTCACTTCAATACACCCGGCGGCCTGGCCTGGGATATGAATATTATTTAACCTGGCCTGTTTTTGGGGTTATCTTAAATCTATGCCCTGCAGCACTTGGAACTTTTATTTACCACCACAAATATTATAAACATCATCTTCACTAAAAAGTGTAAAGGCAATCTCACTGCACCACCCTGTCTTTTCAATAAATATAGTATGAGCTTCATAGAAGTATACCTTTAGGACAATTGAGGGTACCCTCCTAGCCCGATAATTTGCTCGAAGGCCTAGAGTGGCGCAGGAAGGTGCTCCTGCATATTATGCTGCAAAATTTGTTCCTGTGAGAGAAGGATACAACCTAGAGGACAATAAGTAGTAAGGGTAAGAGAGTGATATCTGCACTAACCTATAGGTAGTATCTAGCATTGTAGGCACATGTTTAAATGAGTTGAGGATCTACATAAAATAGGTTAGTGGCTTGCCCCAAGTGAGAAGGGATAGCAAACAAACTATCAGGGAAAGGATAGAAGGTAGGTTCAATGGAAAGTGAGGCGACAACACTAGGACACACCCAGGGAAGTCAAGGGAATATAGGTAGTAGCACTGGAATGGTTTTTACGGGGAGATGTAGCATATTAAATTAACACTTGGGTACTAACATATGCATACCCATCGATAGGTGCCTTGTGTAGTCTACCCCCGTGCCATATTCATGCATGACCCACCCAATGATTATGTGAGACCTCTCAACTAGTGCTCTAATGTGATGAAAACCTTCTTGGCCCCTCACCTTAAACTAGATGTGGGACCTTACTGGGATGTATAACACTTAGGTGGGGTCCTTGGATGCCTTCTATCCCTTGGCCTCTTGCTCTTTATTAGAAATTTGACTCATTTTGACCCTTACCCACCTAGTGTAATTATTAACTTTTTAGTTATAGTCGGGGGCACAACCCCAATTGTGTCTAAAATTACTTAGGATACCTCATTTTGGGTGCATGGTGGCCCAAATTCATTTTTCAATTACTATTTATGGGGATAAAGTGTGTCAAACATTATTAAACGTTCTTCATCTATAGGTGGAAAGTGTACTGCAGATTCCTTGGAGATGTCATGTTTGTAATCCACCTCATGCATAACAGAGGGTTGTTTCAGGGCTTAAAACCCATAGCACAATCTTACCAAACTAATGACATTAGGTGTTATATAAAAATTCCATATGACTTGGTCCCTCCAATGGCTAAACTAAAATACACATATGCCTAGAGGTCATTCCCTCTCCTATTTATACCATTTAATCCCTCTTTGTATGATCTCTCTTGAACTCTTGGATTATTTTCTATTTTCAAAACCCTAATTTTGAGGAGCCGAAAGACTGCTCGACCAAAGGGAGAGGAATTTGTTGCTTGTCCTCTTAGGGCAAGGTACACACTCGAATTAGCGACTAATCTCCTTCCATATTTATAAAGCCCCCTAGCGCTTCTTACACCTCCTGTCATATCCAACACCTCTACAGGGACATCTTTGGCGATAAAGCCAACCTTGCGGGTGTGATTGATTCATCCTAGGGCATCCTCATTGCATTGGCATAGTTCCACTCATACCTTGTAAGTAAGTTGAAATCATATGACCTCAAGGGAGGTTCCATCATAGCTAGTGCAAGGGAGGTAATATCCCCTTTGAGGGCATCGGGTCTCTCTAATCTGCATATTTCATTTATCTAGTGTTTATTGGTTATTTTGCATATATACATATCTTTTTATTGGAGATTGAGGGAAGTCTTTTCTTGCAGGAATTTGGAGTTGAGTGTGTAGATAATTCGGGGATGTAGATCACTATTGGAAGATTGTAACAACTCTCCACTTCAGCTCGGGGAGCTTCATCGTGTACAACAATTAATTCTGGGTGAGTTCCTCTCGCGTTGGTCTTCGAGTTTCAGAAGGGACTTAATCCTTGAAGTCTAGATAGTATAGCCAGTACATATACTATAGCCAGGCAAGCAAAACCCTATAAGCATTCCCCTATTTCCTCTCCCTATCTTAGGAGTGCGTCCGGTCGATGGGAACCAGTTGGGGTTGAGATAGTTCTCCTGCCTCTTTCTTTCTGATAACGGTTGAGTACTTATCTAAAGGCCTCCCTCTTTAGAGGTAAGCCGTGGGAACTCTCGGTTGAGTGCTTAAAACCAAGAGGCCGCCCTCTCTTTAAAAGCCGACTTAACTTCACCGATACGGCATTGAACTGATCCGGAAAGGACCTCTTCGTTTTGGCGAAGGACATTAGATCCATTCTCTGCAACAGAGCTTGGAAAAAGCCCCAATGCTGCATTCAAGGGAAGGGGATATAGAATATGATTCTGATACCGATCAAAACATTAGTAGTAATTTCCCCGCCACCTTAAGGCCTTGTCCTGATGAGTTTGCATGCACCATGGTTGGTTGGGATAAGAAGCTAAACTAATCAATAGTAGTAGAGGGAATCTATTCATTTGTTTTAAACCTTATTTATGTGTCTTCCTTTAGGTCGACTTTATGCGCTCGATCGACCGGGTTGTAGGGAGTGAGAGGTACGAAGTCGCTCGACCAAACCAAAGGGGAGAGGAACTTTTAGTTACTCGATTGATCCCCATTCGTATAAATATTGATTACATTAGTAGAGATATCCCACCTGTTCTGTTTCGCTCACAAAAACTGGATGACTTAGAGCTAGCTAATTGTATTTATTCCCCTCATTTTAGGTGTTGTGTTCATTCATTCTTTATGCTATCTCTAGTTACCAACATGATACGAGTAAATACGTTATAGAGATCCGTCGTAAGAGCAGAAGCTATCTATCTATTGGTCGAGTGCCTACATGAAAGAATAAAGACTATCTCCGCCAAATCTTTCCTTTTTATAGGCGGACCCAACTACTTGACCTATTCATATATCTATTTATATTATGGGGTCCAAAACAAAAACAAAACGAGGAGGAGTGAATGAATGAGTTACGCGGCACTGTTGCTATTAACTTTATTTAGACCCGCGGGAGGGGGTGATATAATAACAGGGGCCCGCTCACCCCACCAAACCTATAAACTCCCAGAATAAAATGAGCTGATGCCAATGGGAGGAAGTTCGCTAGAGCAAAGGATTGAAGGATCCCTCAGAGGCAAAAGGAGAAACAAGTAACCAATTGTAACTGACTGACACTTTTATAAATACGGATGAGTTTGGCCAATGAGTATTAGACTCAATACTTTCTTTTAACGGAGCAAAAATGACAGCTTACCTAGGCAGCGACCATAACCAATCTAACACAACACGACTAGATGCTAAGTTGTAAAAAGACTTTAAGATGACTTATGCGCAAGGGGGACTGGACACTATGTGGACGAAGGCAAACTGAGGGGATGAGGAGGCTCATGGATCAGGATGACAAGGTCAATAAACAGTGAATGCAACTCTCGAGAATCACAACGATGGAGTCAACTGGGATGGCTGAGATGCAATGATCCAATATATTCTGTGTTCTAGGCTTTGAAAGGCCCTTTCTTTTAATACGATTCATAGCACGATTCGGTGCCCTGAAAGTCCAATTAATCCAGCTATGAAAGCACTTCCTGCTAGCTTGGATGTCGAAATTAATTAAGGTCTGTGGCGGTTGGGTGGGAATAGAGAATATAAGCGGATAACCCCGACAAACAACAACTAGGAGTCAGAGGCGAACTAACAAACTACTCCCCTATTTATATAAAGGAACCGACGAACTACATTATAATAGGGGCCGCCCTATTAAGTAAGAAAAAGCGATGTGTCTTGTGGGTCGGATCTTAATTCCGGCGTAGTGCTTGCTGGATCATGACCCGGGTCCATGTAAAGTGGGTCAAGCTAGCTGAGTGTGCCTACTTATATATAATAAGAAGTCACTTATATATATGCCTAATTAAGAAGTAAATAAAGAAATATAAAAATAAGAAGTACCTAAATACCGGGGCTTTGGATCCTCCCCCTCCTTACGGTCGAGGTCGAGCCCTCATTATTTATATTTTGAGTCTTCTCCCTATCAATCGAGTGTATCGGGGCGTGATTCACCAGCTCTGGAACTACTCCTTTCCCTCTCCTGGCACTACCCCCTACTACTAATAAATCCGGGGCCTTTACTGACGCTTGAAACAAAGCTAAAGGTTATTCCTGGCTAGAGGTCCTAGCTAAGATCTATTGTCAAGCCGATGGGATGACGAATGCACCAGAAAGCTCCATTCCGAGAAAGCTATATTAATTATCATACCGCTCTAAAATAATAATACTGGAAGGCTGGAAGATAAATGAAGTGCTTCTTAGTAGGCAGATCCAACCCGGAAGATAGGCAGGCCGGATCTGGAAATAAGCGCTTAAGGGTCTCGGTTAATACTACATTTTAAGGAGATAAAAGAGTAAGCTGAAGGAAGAAAGAAAGCGGGTAACTAGAGATAGAATAATTAAAAGCGTAATTACATATTAAAGCGTAATTACTGACTTACTTACATATAGTAGCTAGTTAGCCTTTCTATATTTGGGGGCTCGATCCACTTATTATAATATAACGAATGATCCAGAGCCCTATGTTTTCTCTGGGGGGCTATGGGTCTTTACCCGGTGGTGGTTCTAGGTCAATGGGTGCTTTAACTCGGTAAACTTCAACCTTTGTTACTGATGCTGCTATAGAAAGCGCTAGCTAGCTTTCGGTCTGGGTATGGATATGGATCTCAATCCACCATTACCCCTAGCTTTTTTCCCTGTAGGATCTACTAGTGCACCTGTGCTTGCCTCTGTTGCTTCTACTGATAGAATATAGGGATCTGCTACTAGTGGATATGCTGCTACTGGAGAAGCTACTTACTCCGGATCTCCTGCTCCTATCTTTGCTATGTATGCTTATTCTCATGCTATTGTACTAGTGCTTAAACCGGTGCTTCAATTGCTTCCTCTGCTAGCTTTGTTACTTCTCTACTTTAACCCATGCTGTGTTTGTCTCCGTCCCAACCCTTGCTTATGTTGCTACCTATGCTACTGGTGCATCTGGATCTTTAGCTAGTGGTACTTATGCTTCTGATGCCTTAGGTGCTACCTTTGCTCTTGGCGCTAGCTTTGTCACTGCTCCTATCCATGCTCCTGGGTATGCTTCTGTAGGTGGTGCTACTAGTGCTGCTATGTAATCTACTGATGCTTCTGTCGCGCCCGTGCCTCTGCTCCTGCTTATGCTAGTTGTTATTATGGTGGTTCTGGATATGCTGAGTCATAACCTCGCTCCCTATGCTCCTACCTCCGCTAGATATGCTTTTGGAAGTAGATATGGATCTGGCTATGGCTCTGTATCTGCTCCTGCTGCTTAAACTCCTAGTGCTATAATCAATTGGTTCTTAAGCTACAACTACTGTTGGACCTGGAATTGAACCTGTTTATTAAGCTACTGGATATGCTTACGGGTATACTGTTACTGATACTGGATCCACTGGTTCATATACAGAAGTAACTGCCACCTTTGCTTATGCTCATACCTCCTATGATCTACTGGCTATAGGTATGGATCCCGATCACGATATGGATATGGATATGCTATCGCTGTGTTTGCTTCCGGATTCCTATATGGAAAGGATGTTAGAGGTGCTGTACCAACTTCTGCTACTCGATCTGCTTCTGCTTCTTATACCTTTGATGCTACTGGTGCTGTAACCCGGTTACATGCTTCTATCTCTATAGCTTATGCTACCCTTGCCTTTGCTGGTGGTTATTCCACTTATGGACCTGGAACTGGAGAACTAGGGTATGCTGCTGGCTTTGTACTGGTCCTAGCTACCTGGATCTACCTCGAACCAGATATGCTTAATCTGTACTTGTAACCGGAACTGCTACTACTGGGCCAGGAACTACCTCTCATACTGTTGATAGATCCCTGGCTATAAATCTTTAACATCAAAATAATAACCAACTACTGGATCAACTACTTAGATTGGATCATATGATGAAACTGGATCTCTAAAATCTACTGATGCACTTGGTTATACGGGATATGCTGCTCCTAGGTATGCTACTCCATCTGTTAATGGCTAATTTACTAATGCTACTTTTGGACCTGGAACTAGCTATGCACCTGTAGGCTATGGGTATGGGTCTAAATCTGTTACTGGATCAAAGACTGGACTATAATAAGCCTCAAAGTTGTTGGCATAGAGACTACATTCTATTAAGCCTTACACCTATTGGCATGGAAAGAATGACATACTACTTTGCTCCATGCATGCAACCTTGCCATCTACCTTACTCCCAAGGGATCTGTTGTTGTAAGAACCATTTCAGTTCACTTTTTTATTATATTACCCAAAACCCCTATCCTTCTATTATTTATCTGTTAAGCCGAAGAATGAAGAACCCTCTGTACGTACCGGGTTGGATAAAATTAGTTACTTAACTAGCTGTAGCCGAGTCAAACCCGCCTATGTCTCTCCCGCTGCTGCAATAGTAACTACTATTTAGCTTACGCTAAGCTTAGATCTCTAGTTGCATTATGACTGGTTTATAGAAGCTTACTTATGCAGGTTGAACCTTTCCAATATAAGTGAGTAAGAGCATTCCACTTGTTTGTGTCCCCTGAGCTCCAGCGAAGAAGCTTAAGTGTCCATAGAGTTAAAGCCATAAAGTACTTGCCCCTGTATATGGCACTTGGGTATGACTACAAAAGTATTTCATTTCTGGGTCTAGTTATTATTGTACATACCCTTTAATTGGGCCCTTGGGTAGGGACGGTATTCTATTGAGCGATAACGAGCCGCCATGAGGACCGAAGCTATCTTTATGCCTACTGCACCAGGAGGACCAGGCTGATCCACCTCGCATTACTCCTTGTTACGATCACGTTCATTATGTAAAAGCTTACTCATTGTGGTTACAAACGTAGTATCAGTAATAAGTACAGACTTTAAGCTGGACACTAGTGAGCTATATATGGCATTTATAGTAATATCACTTATTATAGAAATAGCTATACCTTTATGGTTATTTGTCTTTCCTGTATGAGCTTATTTGCCTAATATAAACATCCTTAGAATAGTGAACAATGCATACAAGGTTAAGTAATAAATATCATATAATAATCTGTATTCAAAGAAACTGAACTCTGCTTAAGGTACAGTGCTGTAAGTAACTGCTTATACTATTCAAGCTTAATGGTAATACTAATGGTATAACACTTTTCGGCTTAGTTTCAGATGGGAATCATACTGATAGTGCTAACATGATAGCTAAAACAAGGGTAAAGATTAGCACATACATTATTATGGTAATAGTTATGACTGATCATACCTGTTTAAACACTTGCTATTAACATTATATCTATAAGAAAAAGTAACTCCAAGTAAGCTATGTAACACATGTAATCCTGTAATATGAGATAGATAGAACATGCATAACTTATTAGGGAATTAGCTCTACTCATTCAGATGGATCCTTGCATTAACTCTATAAGCATAGTTATTCCCATTGATAGAGAGTAGTTAGTAATCAACACTGGTTTCAAAGCTATGGTAATAGAACGGATAGATAAGCTCATAGGTGTACTTGTTACTGATTTATAGTAGTACATTTCCATAAACTTAAGGTACCTTTGTTTACCTTTACTTAAGCTGTTAGCTAATTAGGTCGAACACAGTTCCAAGCTTGATAAAATAGAGTTATTAAAGCACGTAGATTCCCTAATGAAATCAGAGCTTCTATTCATTGCACTAGTATTTATATGGCATGTTCCTGGTCATGTGATTACGATACTATCATGTACCTTATAAGCTGAACCTTAGCTATACCATTGGAATCATACTATGATTGTCGTTACTTTATAGGAATGGTCTTGTATTGATTTCAGTGTAATCAAGCAATGCACTCATCAGCTTCATGGCAAGCAAAGTAAGCTATGACTATTATACAAGCACATCCAAGTAATAGCTCTATATGCATAAGGAATCAAACCTATCACATATTAACCATAAGTAACATGTATGGTATTAGTACTCTAAGCTCTGTACTTAGTGCAAGGTGTATTGGTCCTATTTCAATTAATAAGGTTATCAGATTAAGCACGGTATTACTACTCTCTTAGACACTCTTATTGCATTCAACCTTTTACCTTATCTTCGTAATATTGATATAATAATAATAATGCATACCCCCACAAAATCTTTTTTACTCTACACATTAATAACATTGAAACTATCATACATGCCTTGGGTTTCGACCTCCTTGCCCGATGCGGGCAAGCGCTTTGCTCCTTCGTTCTGGAATGTTTAATATGTCAGTGCACTAGACTACATCAGGCCTGTGTTGGAAACCTTCTGCAGACCCTGAGACTTTCATAGAGCCAACAACATGGTTCTGTTGCCAGGACCTTAACCAATGAAGAGTAATAGAGATGCGGTGGAGGCTTAAATTCAAGATTGGCCGAAAGAAATAATTCATGAGTTCGCCTTTAAAGAAAGTGCCTATGTAGGAGAGGATGTCGAAATATTTAAGGATAGACATCTATTTAAGTGTCTATATTCTATTTTCTGGGTTGAATTCTCGGTAAACTTGCACGAATCACTAGAAAGGCTCATAGAGAAGCATTGGTGTTGGATTCTATAGTCAAGAGTTGAGTGGACCACCAATAACCTGTTAAAGATCTAGCAGTATGACCATGAGGTTGACCAAGTTTTTTATTTTTAGTAAAAAGGTGCGGCGGAAGGTTATTATTTAGAGTGCATAGTTTAATTTCATCATTCTTTTACAAAGGTGCTCAATTTATTTAAGAAGGGGCCATGCAGAATACTAATTGATGAAATACTAGTGTGGATAAAAATCCTGATGGTGGAACGAGGTATGTTGTAAACCCCCATCGAGAATGGAAGGAGGACCTAATGGTGAAGTCAGTGTCATAAAATGCTTGAAGGATGGGTGATGGTAGAGGCAACAGACTTTTCAAGAGAATGGCAGCAGTGAAATAAAATATGTGCAGAGATAGAATCAAACTGGTGGTGGGAATAAATGGAAAAGATTCACATCAGGCAAGAGTTGTTTACGTCAGTTAGATAGCTACCACCAATTGTGGCATCGTTGGAACTGCCAGCCCCAAAAGTAAAGATCAATAAAGTGTGGTGGTGCAATAAAGTCAGGAGTTCACAGAGGTGGAAATAACTTATGAAGAGGTGTGGTGGTGATTGCATGATTACATGGGGAACACAGATACTTAGACTATAGGCACAGAGACATTGGCTGAGCCTACTAACTCATTTTTTACTATGGAAGTCATGAAAGAGAAGATGCTTTTTAGTTTGCACTATTCTGGTACTCTAACCCTACAAATTGCTATGCCACCAAGGAAGCAGACCAAAATGGCACTGAAGCCAGTCCCTCCTACATCCTACCCTGTACACCATTTAATTGTTGTCAAGATATCGTGAGCATTTTGACGTAAAGTGCAATTTTTTTTAATTAGTAGTTCAAGTACTCCGTCTATAGTGGCATTTAACTGTGTAAGTGTGACCGCTAAAGGGAGTTAGAAGTTCTCTTCGATGTTATCCAGTTCTGTAAGTGTTACTATAGGAGCAGTACCTGTGATACAACAGCTAGGACCCAAAGGATTTTAGTTGGTATAGAGTCATCAGAGAATGATGATAACTCAACCAAATGAGTCATCTTTGCAACTACCCATGTTTCATGGTAGAGGTGACAAGGACATGGAGTAGCATTGGTTCCTCTGGGATGCCATTTGGAATGCATAGAAAACCCCAGTTGTGATACATTTGGTGGAATTATAGATGACGCTACGAGGAAGAGCATTGGAGCCGTATATAAAGTTGAAGAAGAGCACTCCCACCTTGCATGGTGTGACTTTGGTTCAGCTAAGGGCAAACAACTTCTTGAAGGAGTTATAGAAGCCAAAGTAATAATAATATAGTATTGTAGAATTAAAGGAGATTAAGCAAAGGGTTGGTGATACCATTTTGGAAAATTACCAAGGGTTTCTAGATTTGATGAGTTGATTGAGCTATAATATTAAATAGGTGCAACACAAAGAATGGTTTATTGTTGGGATGTTCTCTCATCTATGCACATCGTTGCTGCAACAACACATGTTGATGTCGTGAGAAGCCTTATAATTTGCTATGCAGCTGGAGTCTATAAGTGGATTGGCATATGCGTCAGTTTTGAGGCTGGCTCTAGGGTTAGCACAGTTCCAGTACCAGTTGGCTTCTTTGTTTGAGCAAATTAAAGAATTAGCGAAGGCTAAGGCGAGCGCAAGAGGGAAATGTGGTGCATGTTATGCAAGACTGAAGGCCACCTATGGAATGACTACCCAATGACCCAGAGATATGTCATGGCAATGGATAATCCATTTATGGTAAATATACTAGGAAAAGCAGATGTTGGACTCTGTTAAATATGCAGAAACCCAATAAATTACCCCCATCTTTACCCGTTGTTGCATAAGTATAGTAGCGCTATGGTGCTAGTACATTGTTACTTTTGCAGGGTAAATACTCACCGTACAAAGGATTGTTGTGCATTATCCACACTCACTGAGATATTTGATAATAATATGTTCAAAGTGGACTTAGCAGGATGAAAAAATAGAGGGAAAATTAGAATCAGGGTAATTGAGCACTGAGGAATGATGTGAATCATCCTCCACCACAATGTCACAATTGTAATGAGGTGGGGTACATTGTGCACAACTATTTGCAACCAGGTCAGCCTTGCTACGGCCACTACCAGAAGACCGAGCATAACACTGAGGATTGCGCCCAGAGCTGATTAAAAGTGGGAGGCGTGGGAAAAGATGCAACATAGTGTGAACATGCTCAATTCAGAGCCATGGATCCTTGGTGGTGATGAGGTGCATCCATCATATACCAGCCTATACATCATCACTTGGGGTGGATAAAGAATAGGAGCATATGTGGGAATCGCAGATAAAGGTCCTATTAGCAAAGCTCCATAGAAAGTGCCTATGTTTGATCAAGCATAGTATAAAGTTTTATACATTAAATAGGTGGAAGTAATGAGGGAAGTTGTCCATGCTTGTCTACCTGCCACAACATTAGACACCATCTACTTGTCTTGGAGATAGCTGCACTAGCATGCCATTTAATTGCAATTAGAGTTGGATTCGGGGTGCAGTAAGGAAGATCAACATCTGAAGGAGCTCATGGAAAATGTCCATGTTGTCCTGGTTAAAGGTCGGGATGTTCGAGCATGATTGAAGAAGGCTATGGATGGTAGAATAAATCAATCCCTTCCATTGATGGCTGGATCCGTATCCGTGTTTTAGGATGGCCGGAAGTAAGGTGGTTGGATGGTGTATTATCTATAGCACGCTAAATAAATAAATCTAATAGTCAGCGTTGAGGGCCGGAATTAGCAAATCTTATATGGAGGGGATAACCTTTCGCTAACGCTCCTTCCTTTAAATAAACTAACTATCTGCATGAAAATAGTCATTTCCGAGCTTTCACGAGGAGCGCCAGAAGGAGACCGGCTCGCAGGTCGTATCGCGACCTACCTTATAGAAGTTTTAATCCCAAGCTAAAAACAAGTTGAATTGTTCAAATTCTTATGTGTAGTCCTGTAAGCCCAAAGAACTGCAGGAACCCTTTCATCCCAATAATCTCGGTTTGTAGATCAAACCTGAGTCAATCCCTTCCCCAAAATATTATTAAAGGCCTCAACAGTTTCTTTTGCTTGCCGATGATTGGAACTACTCTTATGGTGCTGGATCAAAAATTAATGTGTTAAGGATTCAATGGTAGAAATAAAAAAGTTATTACCTTGATCACTGGTGAGACTTCAATAAAATCCAAACCGAGTGATGATTTTCTCAAAAATGAAACAAGTTGTAGTCTAAGTAGAGCAATCTTGCACTAGTTCTGCTTCAGCCCACCTGGTCAAGTAATATATAGCAGTGATAATATACCAATCTTTAGAGTGCCATGTTGGAGGATTAATGGGTCCCACAAAGTAAACTGCCCACTTCTAAAATGGATATAATGCTCGAACACGATGTAGCAGCATCTCATCTCTGCGGGATGCTTTACCTAATCTCTGACATACATCATAGCTCCTGGCATGCTGCTTATCATCCTTGAATAAGGCAGGCCACCAAAGGAAAGGCTATCTTGTAGGAATTTTTGGCTATATCTTTTCCTCCTACATGTCCTCCCACAACACCTTCATGTCACTCCCATAAGATATCCTTTCATTCATGATCGAGGACACACCTTCTAAGTATGCAATTAATGCCCAGTTTGTACAACTGTCCTACAATCAGCTGATAGTCCACTACCCTAACCACCAAATGACACCTCTGTATTGTGGAATAGTCTAGCTCTAGTAGTCAGGAATAGAGAAGTCTACTCCAAATAGTCTGGTACAACTTCCACATTTAATAATTCTACATTAGGTAGTTGATCATCCATAGGTCCTTTAGATTATATTGATTCCAATCTAGACAAGTGATCAAGTCCCGCATCGTGTCACCCTGGTTTAACTACAAATTCAAAGGATAATTCTTAAAACAACAGGAGCCATATGCAAATGCATCCTTCCAGTAAAGGTTTATTAACCAGATACTTTAGGACAAAATGATCGGTATAGAACTTTCAATTCCCTCCCAACAAGTAGTGGTGGAACTTCTGCAAAGAATACACCATAGCCAGGCCCTCTCTCTTTGTAGTGTTGTAATTACGCAATCTTCGAATTGATCAAATCATTGATTTCAAGGCGATGGCGGTTCATGGAAAATAGTGTTTCTGCCTAGATAACTTTGATTCTACAGTAATGGGGTTAACCCTTAATTACTAGGCTTTGCCCTTATAAATTCTCTGGGGTAATTAGTTGGTGTAATTTCGTATATAAGAATGACCGGAAGATCCGGCATCCGCAGAGAAGGAACGGATTGCTCGTCTTTGGCTCGGATAATTCAGGGTCTTGCCTGCTCTAAGGACCCCACTAATTGTTAACTATGTTCCCTCCCTTCTTTCTTGGATTTCTATTTGTAAAAAGACATTAAGGTGAACCTTCCTACTGAGCTTGGTGTGTCATGATTTATGGCTAGCCTTCCTACCAAAACCCCAGATTCTTCCATCGTTTCTTTGCTTCGCACCTTGCCTTGCTCTCGGAACTTTTTATAGCACTAGGATATTTGTGTTTGTGTTAGTGTTTGTGTCTGGTTGGAGAGCTGGTTGGAAAGGAAGTCGTCGTGTTGGATAAGAACAGAGTAGGAAAGAGGCTAGCCACCTTCCTTATCTTAAAGATTTGAGTCTTTCTTTATCCCCACTCCGTGCCTTGTTACCGAACCTTTTAATATGTGATGGGGACTATTCTTGATAACAACCTTTTTTACTATTGCTATTCTTTATGAAACCACCCTTCCAAACTTGGAGCCAGCCCTTAATCTGATGCCTTTTCATATTGGGATCTTCCGCTACGCTCCTTCTTATTGAGCTTCTTTAGGATATGCCGCCGTATCTTCTTTATACACTTCGCGATCTATCTTCTTTAGGCAGGCGCGGCCGGACCCCATCCTTTGGACGACATCGAATGAAAGGAAAGGTGCCCACAAGGTTGGATTAGGTCTCAGACCCATCCGTATCCTTACAGTTTGAACCCAGCCATGTTCAGGGAGCACAGACATACCCCTTACCCTGAAAGTACAAGCTTGAATGCCGACAGATAAATCCCTTCCCTTTGTGCCAGACCCTCATTTAGTGGATTCAGGTATCTTCCTTATTGCTGCGCACCTCACCGGTTGATGTTGATATCCGCGGGTCCTGAAACTGGATCAATTGGCTCAGATGCTTCCATTGCCCCTTCTTTGGCGTCTTTCTTGGAGGAAGGATTGCTCGACCCAAGGGAGAGACCTTTTCAACTTACCTGACATATAAGGGTGTCAGAGGTAGGTAATATATAAACCAGAGGGATAGACCTGATTGCCTTTCTTCCCGGCAAGACAGAGAATAGGGACACTAGACACAGAAATAATATAGCCTTGAAAGGCGCCTTACGGGTTATTTAAGGACTGTTAGCTGTCCCTTCATAGTGGATCTCTACTTGCCTTAAAGGTAGAGGAGAACTGGCATAATTCTACAGCCATTCCCCTCCAAATAAGTAATAAAGGAATGATCAATTAAACTACTCTACTGGCTTTATTCTCTATAGATCTAACCCTTCGAAGTAAGCTGGATTCAATATGTAAAGATGTTCTCCTTGATGATTCGGTGTGTAAATATGTTCTCGTTGGTGGGCCGGCTGGCGGCGGCTATTCTCTCTGAGGTAATCGGTGGTAGTAAAATAAATATCCCATTGGGGTTGTAACGAAGTCTCTCTCCTATTGGAAAATAAAAGAGGGTCTGGGGTATAAAGTAGAGGGTGAAAGATAGATTCATTCACTGGGGTGAGGAAAGCGGTGAAAACGATGAAAGCTGTGATAACGTCCTCCTTCCTGGAATAGAGTTATATTCATGGTAGCTGCGGTAGAGTGAAGTGAGCACACGTATCAACGTCTGAGCCCACAGTAAGCATATTCAGAGCCCGAACAGGAGATCCTGGAACACCAATACTGAGAATGGCATAGTAAAAGGTAACATTGATCGAGTTGATTAGCCAGAATAAGATCCAGAACCTGTTGACGGCGAGGAGAACAAGCACTGCATCTCGATCTTATTATGCGGGATAAAATTATCCTGCCTAAGCATACCTTCTAGTAACAAAACCATACCCCATTCTAGATTCTCTCGTTCCATAGCCAGAGCTACCAGTTTAAGATCCTACGGTCGTGGAGCCAATTGCAGAGAAAGATGCAGAAGCAGCTCGAAAGCTTATTGTAGTATATATAGTCCCAGGGCCGGGTGCAGGCGCAGATTCAGTTGGACCCGTTCAGGATCCAGTGCCCGCAATTTAAGCACGGGAGTGAAAGGAGCAAACAGCAGATACGAAGGCATAGGAATTTGGCCGAGTGGAAGCAGCAGGGGCCGGAGGCAGGGCCTTTTTTTAGTCTCCTGTAACAGATCCAATTCCAGTTCCATGCCAAGTTAATGACCCTTTTTAGTATATTCTGTTTACCGAGTGAAAGCATTCTAGCCAGCATCTAAGCTAGGAGCAGGAGCATATCCAGTTCCATTTGCAATTGATCCATATCGAGCTTACTCCGTAGCGAGGGCATAGGCCATTTTTACCCCTTTAACAAAGTATAAAAAGCACCCTGTCCAGGTCGAGAACGAATGATGGGGACAAAAGTAAGCATAGCCAAGGTAAGAGCAGCAGTTCCAGAGCCGGTTGATCGTTATTGATCCCCAGTGACAGATCTTCCGAGCGTGGATCCAGTTGACTGAGTTACTAACCTCTCACGCATTTACCCAATTTAGAAACACCTTTCATAAGCAAAGCTACTAGTAGTAGATGCGGATCTAGATACAGATTTGGATCTTACAGTTATAGAGCCCGCTCAATAATAGCCAGCCAGCATAAAACACATAGACCGAGGCTGGAGGGTAGCTCAAGTAATATTTACTACTGCCAGCTTCCCCCAGAAGAGAACATAAAATTATAAAAGACCAACAATATGTTCAAACCCATGGCACAACATAATAATAGTGAGGAGGCGCTAAGCCATCTAATATTTATTATATAATTACAAGGATTGAACCATCCATATAATGTAAGGTCGAGTCAATCCGAAACAAAGATGAGATCAATTTCTCATTTCCAAGTAGTAGGGTAAGACTCCAACAACTATACAAAGCTCATAAAAAAAAAAACAAAAAGGCATGTGAAGGTTGAGCTACTTACATAATGGCAAAGTTGGATTTTACTACTTAAACAAAAAAAATAATGAGAGCATGGAGCGAGTCATTCATTCCCCAGGTGGCCAAGCAAGACTCCAACAATCATATGGAGTTATTAAAATGCTAAATGTGCCAGGGTCGAGCCACATTGTGGCCAACAAAACTAAAATTAACCTCGAATTGAAAAGCTTGTCCCCAAGAATTTGATTTAGGTTTTTTTACTAAATTTTTGTTTGCAGAATAAACTATCCTTGGCCAAGCCCACTAATACAGAGCACTAAAACAAAAGACCCGCCACCAAGAACCAACGCAGAATACACAGCCGGACTCCGCCCTACCAAAATAAAACACATTTCAATCTCTTTGCTCCGCTAATAGGCTAACGGATTCTAATAAATATATATATATATACGATCCCTACATCCACTTGTAGATAGAGTTGAGAGATCGTTCGCGCTATTTAAGTAATTCATGGTTTATATGGGTAAGATGCTCTGACTAAACTGATGCCGAAGACATACATACATATTAGGGAAGCACCCCCAATTTCGAGTGGTGAAGGATCTGTCTTTAGCTCCGTGGCCCTAACTGCCCTTGTTACTGGTGCATCTGCTTGTTCGGGTGCTGGTGGTGAAGAAACTGCCTTTGGTTTTTATAAAGCTTTACTAATATAGGAAGTAATAGTACATTACTAGGCTTGGGTGTTTATTAGGTGTAGTCTCTTTTATAGACTAATCTCAGATATTTTTTAGTTATCTATTTCATCTTTTAGAGTATCAACTATGGAGGTCTTTCCATACCCTACGCCTCACTACCCCATTTTAGGTATGTGGAGAGTATCTTCTTGGCACTAATGAGAAATTTGTGCACTACAGATTATATACAATCATTGGAAGCGAGATTACGAGCTGCGCTCTCTTTTATTGCTTATATTCTTTATTCCCACCCAACTTCGCGCCTTACCCTCTGCGGACAAGCGATTTGAAATCCCTAAAAAAACATAGTGACTTATTTCCTTGGCCATAAATAAAAAAAAGCGTAATTACATATCTATATAATGGCCTAAAACGCTGTCGTTCCTATGGTGTGATGTGTCTTTTATCCTTATCCTTTATTCTACCTCTCCCGCCCGAAATATAGAATATCACGAACAACTTAAAGTTTCCTAATCGACTATTTGGTTCTTTGGATCTATGGATAGTTCCTAAATTTACTATTTCTTCTTTCATTTACTATTTCTTCTTTGGCGTCGAGCGAGTAACTAAACGTTCCTTTACTGCCAGAACTCCGAGGTCGTTTCTATGTTGGGTGGATGGTGTACCAGAGAGATTGCTTTATTTGGGCATGGAATCGTTGGCAACTCAATATCCATGGGGGACGCTACCCAACACATTCAAGGGAGCACAGCTGGACAAAGCAAAATATATGGGTCTTCTCTCTGTCTGATACGCTACCCAAACATAAGCAATTTAAAACTGAAGGAATTAAGGGCACCGGGTTCAATCCGCATAGTGCTGGCTGGTTGTGCTGTAGGATCTATCCGGTTATCCTATCTTCGTGATGCCGCAAAGGATCGGTCTCAGGGCGGGATCTTTTCTAATATTGATTCCTTAAAGTCCCTTTCACTTAATGTATTGGTGGGTTTTTTTCTTTCCTTTGGGTGGGTCCCTGTGCAGTTCCCTATTCTCTTAGCATTCAGTGAGTTCCCTGTGCAATTGAGTGAGTTGCCCTAAGAGGAAAAGTATACATCATAAATTGTTGAATCGTACACTGATAGTTTCTGGCTGATCCACCTCGAATTACTGGCTGGCAGATCACGAATACTAGGGGTGGAAAATTCCCAGAATAAACCTGGCCTATGGGGTAGCTCATAGATAAAAATTATTGAAGTAATCTCCGAAGTTTTGGCATCCTGTTTATCAGGCCCTTTCATAGCCCGTTTATCATCAACTTATTTAATCCCCTCCCACCCT